>JAUZNJ010030292.1:0-14870 GCA_034780135.1 Jordanella pulchra
TCTTGTTTAATAAACTGTTTAAACGCTCCTCGCTGTCTGGTCGCATTTGGGTCCACTAATTCCCCGTTGTGTTACAATTTCAAAGAGACTTAAATGAAAAAATAAAGAAGAAAATCATCACAGATCATATTGCTAACTGTAGCTATGCACTGCACCAGTAGGTGGTGTCATGTTCACATTTAGCTCCATGAAATGAGCAGCTAATGAGCCTGATGAGGCTTCATCTGACATCACTGCCTCTGGATGACCTAAAGTACAACACATAATCTTTTTAGTTTATTTATCTCATTTTATTTGTTTTACGAATAACATTCGTAGACAAGCCTGCACTAATGACGCACAGTTTTTTCAAGTGGGGGGTCCACTTAACCCAGCAGATGGTTCTTCAGTTTGATGACGTGGTTCAGAGTGTGAACACTGTGCATCTGAAATGCATAGCCATGAACTCGCCGCATGGCTCATAGAAATCAACGCGTCCACAGCGCCCAGTCTGAATACACCAATAGATGTCTCTCTACTTCAACACACCTGACTCAAATAATCAGGTCATTAGCAATACTCTTGATAGCCTGGCTGCATATTAAGGAAATAATTTATTCATCTTATTCAGGTGTGGAAGCAGAGACCAATTTAAAAGGCACAGGACACCAGACCTTGAGAACCGTTAAAAAAAGAAAGGGGTGTGTAGGCAAAAGTAATATATCATATTCTAATGCATGAGCACAAAGTAGATGTATCATAGGGACATGTTATAACTGATGTTATAAAGATGACAAACATACAACAAAGAAACATAACATGACTTTTCATGTCTTCTTTATTTCCTTATGAATAGATCAAACTAGCAAATTTTTACATGTCAACATTTTTGGCGAATTAGAATACAATGTGATAAAGGATTTAGTGATTAGCTAAGCCTTCACCCGTTGATTACTTCAACCTCACAGTCATAATTGAATTGGCTCTCACTAAGATCTGTATAGGAAATGTATTTAAATGACTGTTTACTTAAACTTGTTATTTCTTGAAACAGTACTGATTTATCTGAACACAATGAAAAAAGAAGCTATTACGAGTGTTCAGCTTCTCCTAAACAAATGCTACAGCTGTGCAGAATATCACAAAAAAATGGTCATAACACTTGTGTTTTAAACACACAACTAGTTAAACATAAAGTTTAATTTAAATCAGAAATAATCACCTAATGTCCTTGCTTAATCTTCATAACAATTGCCAATACATTTCTCATGCTGTTTCTTGCTTATATTTGTGCATGTTGCAGTTACTTTTTAATTACTTTTAAAAGTTTAATTTAGGTTAAAGAATTCCACCCAATACTGCCTTCCACCTGAAACAGCTAAATTGCAGGAATCACTAAGCCAGTTAGTCCAGTACAGGAGTGCTAAAACAAGCCCTGAATTTATTTTTCTTGTGGTTGTTCTGCAACATTGTATGCTCATTCTTGTACTCATACTTTTTTCGCTTTATGTAAGACTGGGTTACAAGGGCAGCAGTTTAAACAGAGAACCTCAGACTTTCCTCTTCCCTCCTCCAGGTCTTCTAGCGATAACAGGACTTCCTGCACAAAGACATAGTCCCTCCAGCATATTCTGGGCCTCTTCCTGATAGGGCATGCCTGGAACATCCTCTAAGGGAAGCATCCAAAGGCATGCAAAACAGAAGTCCAATTCACTTAATCTTACTTCCCTCCCAGACGGCTGAGCATTAAGGTAGTGCCTGGCCTACCTCTGGAGGAAGCCCATTTAGCCTACTTGCATTTCTTGGATCTTGTTCTTTCAGTCATGACCTTGATTTCATGATCAGAGGTGACGGTGGTAACATCAAAATAATATTAAAGTAGTTTGTCTATAAAGCACTTTACATAAGGTAAAAACAGTTCTCAAAGTGCTACAAAGGAAATGTTAAAACAGACAGAAGCAGATAATAGCATACATAGTGTCAATTAAGAACTATTATAATTAAAACACATGAATTGACACAACAATAAAACAAATTAAGAGCCTAATAAAACATCATTGACAGGTTTTAGGCTTTTAAAAGTTTTTTAAGGATTCCACAGATTGTGGAGCTCTGAGGTAGGCTGGAAGTGCATTCCACATCCATGGAGCCGCAGTCTGAATTCTCACCCATTGTCTTCAGTTTTTTTCTGGGGGTACTGAGGAGAGGGGTGTCATTGGAGGTTTCTGCTGCTTCTAGGCAGCTGGAGGAGTTCTGTAAGATATGCTGCTGTGTTGCCATGAACGACTTGAAACGTGAGGAGACATAGACCAACCAATGAATCAAGAGCTTTGTCTTTTGGCTTAGCTGCCGCACTGGTCCTGGGTCTGCTGATCCCAGGACCCATTCTCCCCTCACTCACGAACAGGACCCTGAAATACTTGAATTCTTTCACTTGAGGCAGGAACTCCCTTCTAACCTGAGGAGGGCAAGCCATTATTTTGTGAACCATGATCAGACTTGTAGAATCTTATCTTCATCTCAGCCTTGCACCTGACTCCAGAAAGAACAGAGAAAACGGCTGGGCCCTAAAAGAGACCCCTTTCTGCCCTTGGCTGGACATAGAACTCTTGCCTATGAGGCCAAGATGCACTAAGAACATGTCCAACTCAATGCATGCAATTCTAAACCAGACTGCTGCTCTGTTTCTGGGCATTGGTTGATTATAGGGCCACCATCTCTGTTCTCTAAGAGCACCCCCCAAAGGGCAACATGAGGGCATGGAAATGCCTTCTCCAGTTCCACAAAGCACACAGTAACTGGATAGGCAAACTCCCACAATTCCAATGATTTTTGTTCCATAACTGAAATGAAATCAACATGGTTTCCCCTGAAACCAAAGTATTACAACCAAAAGGGCGTTTTATGTATGATTTTTATTAGCATTTCCTTTTTATAAATTGACCAGTGGATAGCTTTGAAATACTAAATAAATATCCAAAAACCCTTACATTGTATCATAGCAGAATAGATTAGCAATGGGTATTTAGCTACAGTTATACAAAAAGAACATTTCAGTTTTGTCCTAAATCAGAGCTGAGTAAACCTGAAAGAATTGAGGCTTTTTACTTTCACTGCTTATATTTGCAACTTTTGTTCTTTCGGCTTTCTTTTCACATGCTATTTTTCTTTTACTTTGCCTATATCAGGCCTTTTTTCATGGTCACCAAACTTAAAGTTAGATCATTCATGTTTCAGTTTTCTCTTAATTTCTTTTTTTTCTTTATCCCTTTTCTTTTTTGCTTTCAAGTTTTTTGTGGATGGTCCAGAAGCCAGTTAACCCAAAGAAAAAATAAAAAGACAGATAAGTCTTTATATTTTACTCTGTCTTAAAAAGTATTAAAAATATATATATTAAGAAGGAAATATCCTTAAATACAATATATATAAACATGTTTTGTGCCACACACCCAAAAATAACTACGAATCTAAGGATGTAAGGCGAGGCAAGGCAAGTTTCTTTTTATTTTATTATTCAGCACAGATACAATTCAAAGTACTTTAAATAAATTAAACACTAAAATATAATGAAAACAAAAGCAGAATAAAAGTAAGTAAAAATAAAACATGAGTAAAAAAATGAAAAAGTTGGACCACAAACTTAAATTAATAAAGCAGTTCTAAAAAAAAGAAGTTTTTAACTTTGACTTAAAAGAACTCAGGCTTTTATCAGGTTTACAGTCTTCTGGGAGTTTGATCCAGATAAGTGGAGCATAGGAACTAAATGCTGCTTCTCCATGTTTGATTCTGGTTCTGGGTGGACAGAGTAGGCTTGAACTAGAAGACCTGAGTGGTCTGGAAGGTTGATACACTGACAATAAGTCTGTTATGTATTGAGGTGCTGATCCATTCAGTGATTTATAGACTAACTGAAGAAAGCCAGTGGAAGGACTTCAGAACCAGCCTGATGTTCTCTACTTTTTTAGTTCTAGTGAGAACACGGGCAGCAGAGATTGGATCAGCCCTCTGATGGACGTTTTAGGCAAACCTATGAAGACACTGTTGCAGCGATCAATTCTACTAAAGATAAATAAATGCATGAACGATTTTTTTCTCAATCCTGCTTTGACATTAGTCCTTTAATCCTGGAAAAGTTTTCTCACGTGTTAAAATATTGACTGTCTTTATGAGTCCATCATGACACCAAGAGTTCAGCTATAATCAGTGGTTTCTAGCTGTAGTAGCTGACCCTGTTTTCTAACTCTGGATCTCTCCTCCTTTGGTGGGAAATGTATTACCTCTGTTTTGTTTTTATTTAGTTGGAGAAAAATATGGTGCACCCACATATTGATCTATTCTATGCATCTAGCCATGGCTCTGGGTTTCAAAGTGACCTGGTGACATTGTGATGTAAAGCTGGGCGTTGTGTCTGTCTTCTTTTCCAACCCATGACTGAGCACCTTGCTGCCCTGAATTATTTTAAAATCTCAGACAAAGAATAAATTATTATGAAAGATGGATTCAAATACATTCAGATGAAGCATTTCTTAAAAAATATTTAGTGTATTTAGAAGATGCATCAACAGGAATTAAAAGGTAGCCTTACACCTCCACATTGTTACATTGGTCTTCAAAGGGTTTTAAAGGAATTATCTACTTAGTCTGATAAAAGAAAATGTGGTTTTCAGACTTCTGTCAAATATAAAATTATAATGTATTCATGGTCATTTTGATTATCTATATTTTTTACGATTCAAGAGACTCAAATGTTTAGAAATCCAACAAAAACTAGGATGCATTATAGAAGCTAAAGAAGTGTATATGTTTTGTATAATAAGTTGATATTTCCATCGCTATTTATCTTCTTTATTCTTCAAAATAATTGGGATTTTTGTAAAACAAGCTCATAAGTAGAAACATCTGGCAGCACATATAACAAGATAACTGGATTACAAGCAATTATTCTCACTATAGCATGAATATTTTAGCCTTTTTACCAATAAAATTGTATTCCTAGTGTACTTTGAAACTTCTGTGAGCCAACATGTGTGATAAAGAATGTCTAACTAGCATTTACAAAATGTTAAATGTCATAACCATGGATCAAAAAAAGAACATGGGGAGTTAAATAAACAAAGCTAAGGAAAAAAAGAAAAAAAGACGTATAAAAAGACTCAAAAGACAAAGCATATATAGGACAAATCCTGGTTTAAAAAAATTGTCTCTTTAAAAAAAAGGAGTTAGTATAGATGTAGCAGATGGATACCTGTGCCGGATCATTAGCAGGCATAGTGAACCACATGGTGTCAACCGCTAACAGGCTGGAGAAAGTCTGCTAATACACACGGCTATGATTAAAGCTGTGTTGAGTGGACCTTTTCAAAACAACTCTAACCTGCTATCATCTGCAAGATGATCCGGAACATGTCCACAATTTGCAGTTTTGGACAGGGACAATGATGTTTTGCATCATATGCAAGTCTACAACATACTTTGCTTATCTGTAAAACAAAAAAAAAAATAAAAAACCTTAAATCTAACATATGATAACCTATAAAAGTATTGTGTTTATTATGCTGCTAATTATTCACTTTACAATCAAGTTTGTTTGTTGCATGTTTTATTATGGTATGATTATGATGGAATGATACAGCCTTAAAATATTACATATAAATTAAGACTGTGTACTTGACCAACATAAAGTAGCAATTAAATAAGAGGTATATATAAAGAATATGCAATTTTAGAGGGTTTTGTTATAATTAAAAAAAACAAAATCTGGCATACATTTGAATTTATCTGTTTTTCATATGATATAAGTGCAACCAAATAGTTGCTTAATAAGTAAGAAGAGTCCTTTTGTATGTTGTCAAACCACAATATTACATAGAACTGTTTTATGAAGGCTTCGGTGGTTTCTTAGAAACCACGAGTAAATAACATAACTAGACAGGTCAGAAATAAAGCTGTGGCTGAGCTTAAAGCAAGATTAGAATTTAAAATTCAATGTGAAGTTTTCAACTTCTGACTTGATCTATCATTTAAAATTTCATTTTTTAGTAGCATTAATGGTCGATCACTAAAACTGGGAGCCGGTTTCACAGGAAAAGGAGCCTGATGACATACTCCAAGTTTATAGGAAATTAATGTTTGTACCAAGGAATGCAGCATTGAAAATTAAAGAAAATACTGCAAGTTACTTTTCTTAATGGATTCGTTTTGCTTATGTGGCAGAAGATAGCTATCCATAAAACCTTTTTTAAATAAGCCTCTAGGCAGGACTTCTTTTATTCAGTTGCTGTCATTGGAGAACATTACATATTTTAGGTTATGCTTTTCCTCACTGTATGTATTTTAGATCCTCTCATGCATTTTCCTGAGTAAATGGATCAAAGAGTGCAGAGTAAAGTATTGTGTAGTTATCATTGACCAGATGTTTTGCTATCTGCTGTTGAACTGAATGCATTTTGGCTCTATATTTTGCCCTTCCTAAGCCCAGAGATGGAGGGAAACAAAGACTTATACAGCCCTCAGCTAGAGAGAGCAGCCAATGAACAGAGCCCAATGGTCCTGAAAGACAAGGCAATTTGGCCAGAGTGATGAGAATAATGAGAAAGGCATCGTAATGTTGCCAGAGTCCAATTTACAAGGTGCCGAGGGTAGAAAGAGATTGAGAGAAAAAAACTGAGATGCAGGGATGGAGAAGGAATAAAGAAGCGTGTGAGATGTGAATGAGAGAGTGTGAGCAATCACCCCTGCAACAAGGCCTGGTTTTATGTTCATGCTGAGGTTGCTGCTCATTAACCTGTGCAAATGAAGGTTGGAGCTTTTCCTTTTTAGGGCAAGCAGGGAAGGGATAACAAGGCCTCTGCTTAAGAAAAAAAGGAATACTGTGACTTGATGGGAAAAGGGAACTACTTTACTCCACCTTCCACAGTGGATGACTGAGCTTTAAAATCAGCATCTCTTAGAGAACAGATTTAGTGACAAAAAGACTTTAGGGCTGAGGATCAAGAAAATCCTTTGAGAAAAGGAGAAAATGCAAACCTTTTCAAAAAGATCAGTTTCTGAAAATGACAAGTACAGGTAATGAAAAATGTGAGTGGCAAATAAAAAAAGGACGGACATGGACAAGGTGATCTTTCAAAAAAAAGGTGAATAAGATTCAGAAGAAGCAAAAGTGTGAGTGCAGCACAAAATATTTCATCCTTTTTTGTAAAGGTGTAAAGCTGCTGAGGAGAGAAAACTTTTTAGCAGAGGGATGTTTTTTGCACCCTGCTAACCATCTACACCTAGGATCGACATTAGCCCACAGCCTCCTAAACCACAAGCAGGGCTCGATGCCTTATTTTGCACTGACTGCTCATGATCACAGTGCCTCTCTCAGCTACTGCACCCTAGCAGATGGGGATATACTTGGGGCGACACCGGTGCAGCAGGACCTTAGTGGAAGCTTCTCTCTTGAGCACTGTCGCTGTCCTAATCGTGACTCTCGTAAAAGGATAGTGACAGTCAACTGCTCCCAAGGCTGATTTATCCATTCTCACTGAGTCCCCAGAGGCCCACAAAGAAGTGAAAGACCATGTACACAGATTGAGACATATGTCTACTGGGAAGACAGCAAACACTTAATCAGGAGGCAGCAGTCTTAAAAAAGGCCTTGCAGCTATAGAATAAGAGCACAATATGAGAATGAGAGTTAATGAAGCATCCCAGTGTGTTTCTTTTCTATAATCCAACAAGGATGTTAATCTCCTTTGGACCCCTTGCTGTCTTAAAACAGAGATACACACACCTACACACAAAAACACTATGATTAAGACATGTGTGGGAAGATGTCCTCTTTTTTTTACAGCTAGTTGTAAAGAAGAATGGTACACTTAAATAGAAGCCCTTTTCTTACATTCTACATTACTTAGAGTGGATATTATGACCACTGACTGGTGAATGAATGAGCCTTATCTAGCCATCAAAAAAACCTGTTAAACGAGTTTACATGTTAAAAGCACAAAAATGAGCTAGGATAAGTTTGAGTGAGTCTGACAAAGGCTAAAGGATGAGGAGCAGGACCAGAGAACTTATTTAACTGCAGCTCTTGTGTGGTGTTTTCATCTGCAATGGTCAGTATTTATTACAAGTAGTTCTTGGAAGAAAAAGTGGTAAATTGGCTGCTGAATCACCAGCTGCCAAGGCTAGCAAACACATGTAGAGAAGGAAGTACTGGCTGTGCTTTCCTATTAATACATATAAGCCACTGTAGGTCATACTGCCGAACAACTTGCTGTTGAATTTAGAAGAGCTGTTAGAGCAAACAATGCATTGAGGTTCAACAAGGTTTGCACTACAAAATTGCAGACCAGTCAAGGTGCCTACATTGAACGTTGTAGTTCGTCAAGTAGCAACAATGAGTTGAAGAGCATCAGAAATCTTATCTAGAGCATTACAAGAAATGGCCCTTGACTGATAAATTCTCTTTTACATCACATCAAGGGAAAAGTGGCAGTATGATGCACTTTCTTAACTAAGGTAACACTCTTTTTATGTAAACTATCCTATAGCAGCATAACACAGATGGTCACCGAACAGCTACAGGAATGTTTTGAAAAAAACTGAACAAATTGTCCAAGTTTAGAACTGGTTTAAGAATTCCTTATATCTAATTTCACTAAATCATTTGAGAGTTGTACTGAAGAACCAAGTCAGATCTATAGAAGCCCCTTTGGAAATAATATGCTGCTGACCTATTGGTGCCAGATACCATATCACACCTTTAGAGGTAATTTGGAGTTCATGGTCGAACTCAACAGAACTGGTTTAGCAGTAAAATTGGACTTATACAATTTTAAGCTTGTTGGCTATAATGTTATTTAATCAGTGCTTAAACTGTATTATATTATACTTTGTTGGTATATTTCTATTTTACACACATGTCTTTATATTTTTTGACCACCTTCATTTCTTCATAAATTTTGAATGTATTTTCTAATTGGCCCCAATTTAATGTAATTTTCTGTGAAATATTGGCTTCACTCTGTCTTTCGTTGTAAATATATACCCATGAGTGTTAGGGACAATGTATTAATGTAAATCCTGGCACCTTTCACTCATATGTGACGAGTAAACAATAAAGGAAATAGAAAAGGTGGCAGAAACACTAATCCAATGTTTGTTGCATCCTACAAAGAAATCATGAAAGACACTTCTAACACCTTTATATCTTTGAAAACTGTAAAACTGAAGCTTTAGCATTTCTCTCAAAACAGGCTAATCTTTAAACTTCACATTTCTTTTTATATCAGTTTTTTAATTAAAGTGACAGCCCTGTCCCTGTCTCATTTGTGTGGCACAGATTTGTTCTCATTTGAACAAAGCTGCTAATGATGACAGAAGGATTTAGGATAATTCCTGTAGACATGTGTCTGTGAAACATAATACTGCTCTCGTAGAAGTCTATTCAGATTCTTCAGTTGGCTCATTAACTCATTCATTGTCCAGTGATCTGATTTAGGCTCTGAGGACAGAACAAAGAAGCTACTTTTCCTCCTCTCTACAATTCTCTCCTGTCTGATACTTCTTTTTTCTCTTTATCTCTGTGTACCTCATGTAGCCCTTTGCATAGCATCCACTGATTTCTCAAGGGACCTATAATGTTGTTGTGGTTGCTATGCAACAGCAGGGCTGTTGAAGGACATAGGAAATGCAAACTATCAGAAACACAATCAGATTTTTCCACCCAAACATACGCAGAAGAGGAACAGGTCCTAAAGTCAACTTTGAAACTTGAATAGCGACGATATGACAAGAAAAAGAGGAACGACTGAGTAGTGACCAACCTTCAGATCATGGATCATGAACAATTTATGTTTTGCTTTTCTATTTGATTCTCAAATTCTGTTTTATTTAATTATTTCTAATTATTACTATTACTATTACTGATACATTCTGCCCCAATGAATAATATCAGAATTTCAATTTCAGTTACATGTTCCTATATGTTAAAACGTACAGATAATTTATGAAACAAGGGACAAACACTTTGAAGGCGTAGAGAGGTTAAACAAATAATTGACTTTTCCATTCCTGTCTGTCACTTTAGGAGTGAGTAGGTGGGCTGATAGAAAAACAAATGAAAATACATAAAAAAGTAACAATGGGTGTTTATTTTCAGAATACAAACTGTAGAAGAATCATGATCTGATTAACTGAAGCTAGTGTAATGAATACACCATCAAACCTGACCCAGCAACAATAACAAACCATTCCCATCAATCAATAATGACTCTTAAACCATCGCACGAGATCATAACAAAACATAACAATATTTATCCTGTAATTAAAAAAAACAATTTGTTATTTTTATGCATTTAAAATTTCAATAGAAGGGTAGAAGATTAGCAATTAGGTATTATTACTAAAAAAAATAACAATTTGCATACAAGATAATTTGAAAAAAAAAATGTTGGTGTGCTTTGGGATTGTTGGAAATTTCATTGCTTTGTGATGTACTCTGCAAGCTTGAGTAAACAGTTAACAATGTGTTTAAATGTGCTAATTATAAAAGGAAACATAAGGTGCCGCTGATGCTTGACTGAATGCGGGCATCAATTTGGTGATCTAAGCAACGTTGCCAGATGGGAAAATCTTGCTATCTTTTGAAAATTGGTCTTTAAAAGATGGTCACTGAAAGATAAAGGAAAACTGTGTGAGAAAGCACAGATTTCCTGAATCCTTATTAGGTTATAATCATATTTTGGAAATACAATCTTCATATAAAGGTTGTGATAACTTTTCTTAAGTATCACTTTGTATTTGTCTTGCAGCTAGATAGAAATCATAAAACATTGTTAGAGACAATCAGTCAAGTAGCTTTTCTTTCACAGCAGCTAAAATCCAGAAGGCCAGATTTGATTCATTTCAGGACAATATTTGAATGCACCTAATTTATGTTAAATCTGATGAAAAGGCTTTAACCTATGACTTATTCGTATCCATCTAATTGAAATATTTCTTACCTTGATGCTGTGTCCCTGTTAGTATTTCAAAGGAACCAGATTATTCTTTTTTTCTCTTGATGTTCTGGTAAAAGGTTCTAAATAGGATTCAGTAGAACTTAAAGTAGCTGTAGGAGTTTATTTAATTAATATCAGTTGGTCTTCGAACACTCTAAGCTGGTGTTTTACAATAAATGATCAGGCTCTAAAAAGTAGTTGTCTCCACTGTTGCCATCTGTCTATTCTGTCTTTCTGGTTGTTCCGCAATACTGCCAGAGGGCCATTTCAGTATAATAGCAATATGTTATCAACCTAACCCAACACTTCAAAGTCAACCAGTAAACATTAGTAAGACCATGACTTCAAGGGTTTTTATTATTGTGATAAAATCTGGTGTGATTGTCTTACTATATTAATCTTTTTTTTTTTAATATTGTCAAAACCATAACATAAAATCAAGAGAAAGGATGAGTAAGAACTGGAATCACATTCTGTTGTCTGGTGCATAAATTGTTGTAGTTTGAATGACCATAAAATGTAACAGCATATTAGTTGTCTTTTTTAATGCCTTGAGTAACATATAAACTTTGGAGATTATTGAACGGATACTACTACATGGGTCTTTTGCATTATGTAGTTTGTCTCAATCTTCACACTGTTTTGATGCAGAAATGAAGTCAACAATGAGGTGTGTCATTCCCAAAGATTACCAGAATTTCAAATGTCTGTTTTGATTGCAATAAAAGAGACTTCAATAAATAATTTCAGACCTTGCAAGACACTGTTTTGGCATATTCTAATCTCAGGTTATGAATTCCTGAATCTGTTTAAGATGTTTTTTTTTTTTTTATAAAACTTTTTTTCCCCACCCTTTGCAATTTTGTCCATTATAATATGTACACTGTTTAGTAAATAATGTGTCAGTCACAATCAAAATACCATGGACAGGCATATTCTGTTTTATTTTTTTTTTCTTTTTTACAAGTTGATCAGTGTTAAAAAAATAAATAACTGTTCTTACAAAGGTAACATTTTAGAAACAGTTTTACAGTCTATTGATTTGTTGAACAGGTGTAATTTAATCAAAACCACTGCCTAAAGCACTTTGTTAAATTATCAGTTGTTAGATTGTTTTGGTGAAAATGTTGAAAAGATCCATTTTTTTTCTCTACACTGTTGAAAGAAAATGCAGCAATTTCTGATTTACCTCTTGTTTTCATGTTATTCAGTGATGGTGTCTACTCTGAGCAACTAATGTTCTTTCTGTGTACCTGGTGACAGGTAATTGAATTAGTGTCACTTTGTAATGGCACTCTGAGATGTAATTCCTTATTCATATCTTATCTCCTGCCCCTAAATCATATTAAAGATGAAAGGGTTTGTCATAGTATAAAGCTTAGTTCAGGGATAAATTTCAACTGGCATAGAAGAAAGGGTAAAAAATACAAGATCAAAGTATTTTTTAGTCAGATTTTAAGTGCCTGGATTTGTTTTTGATTAAATGATTCAGTCTGGCATATATTTTTAAAGAACCCGCTTTATAAAGGCATAATAATTGTTATCTTTCTTTGTAACATTACAGGTCTCTCTGATGTTTTTTGTTCTAATATGAACAAGCAGTTTTGTTTTGGCCTCATGGGAGGTAAAGTCATTGAGTTTCTCCTAAGAAATTAGCTGTTATTAATTTGTCAGCAATGTTTCCACGGGATCATGAAAGCTTTAAATGTAGATCTCTCTAGGTATGAAAAATGTAGTGATGAATAAACCAAAGAAGCTATAAAAAAATTAAGTAAGCCCTTTTTTATCTTTTGTATTTCACTAAAACACCAAAATAAATTGCACATTGATCATCTCTAGTATGGATGAACATCTTAGACAAACATACATCAAATGTCTTTATCAATATATTTAGATTTTCCATTCAGTGGTTCTCTCTCATTGTGTATCTATTTTCATGCATTTGATGTATAAAGCTACATTACATATATGTCTCAGCTTTGAAATGGAAATTGAGTTGAGACTGTGTAGATCTGAGCATTTGGCTTTATGTTTGCTTGTCATCTTTTCTGAGGGCATGCAGACTCACTCCTGCAAAAAGTGAGCATATAAAGCCAGTTTTATTTGCCAGAAGCATGTTGATTCTCTTGAGCCTAACTGAGTGGGTCTCCCACTAATTGAGCCTCAATGAAAAACCTCATCTTGCTGTTAGCAATAATGCTTGTGGGCATTAGCCTGCTCTGTGATCCAGTGAGATTTAAAAGCCTGTGACATTCAACCTCTTTCAAACTTTTAGCACTACCTTTGAAAAGCTATTACTAAGTTAAGTTTAAAAGTGAACAGAACTTTTTTGGTCTGCTTTAATTAATATTTTTGTCTATACAGTATATATATAGCTCATCTCCTTTCACCCAGGACACCATGTGTGAACATCACTGATAATAAATGGCCACTTTGAGTTTTGGTGAGGCATTTGATAACTCATTGGAATAACAATTCATAACAAAACAGCCTAAAACAGGCGTGTGGGAGCATAACTCGCTGACAAATCAAAATTCATATACTGCTTCTCTCAGCATGTTTTGTAATGGGAGTGATATGAAAATACAGGTCACCAGGTTGCCAAAAAATACTAGGATTAATAATTCATTATTTCAGGTTTTCTGATCAGTAGATAAAGTCTCTGAGTCTTGTTTTTATTCTTAAGTGTAAAGTATTTTGTGTATTGAGAAAAGTTTCCACAGATTATATTTGCATTTAACATTACATTTTAACATTACATTATGATTAAATTCCTTTTATATGAATGTATTTTAAATGCTCTTTTTTAATGGTTTATTCAAATTATCGTTTCACTTAATGTGTTTTATGCTATAGTTGCATGGTATTGTGAAAGGTGACTACCATGGATGCAGTTAAGATTATGTCACAAGATGTTGGTCATATTTATTAAGATAAAATAATATGATTGACCAGCGTTAAGGTAGTTGATCTTTGGGTTCTCTTAATTGCTTTACAATTCACTGGAAAAAAATGAAAAATTCAAGCTGAGCCATCGATCATCCCACCCTACCTCAAGGATGGTACCTTTATTCCATATAGCTTTTCTTTTAACAGGATGGCTACAGCTTATTTGCCCACCTCACAACATAAGTAACATTATTATTTATTTCTGTAGGGCTTTTTTTTGTATATTTGGTGGTTAAATGACCATGGTGCTTTAGTTACATGCTTGAGATGATGTCTTTTAAAGAGAAACATTTTCCATCTGCTAAGCACATGCCATTTCTTGGAAGTCCTTTAAAGCCAAAGTCATTTGTTACAGCGAGCGGTGGAGTAGATGTTAACATGTAAGCAGTGTTGGGCAAGCTACTTCGAAAATGTAGCGAGTTAAGCTACAAGTTATTCTACATTAAATTAAGCTTCACTACACTAAAGCTACCCTACAGAGAAACGTAGCAAGCTAAACTACAGCAAAATGACAATAGTGCCTTAACTACATCAAAGTAGTTGACACCATATACCTGGCACAGACACTGCATTCACACAGAACAAGCTGTTTTTAATCTATGTTCAAATACACTGATAAATCTACATATTTACCTTAAAGAATGAAAAGAGGCCTGAGCCTGTGAGGTGGGATAAGACGATTTTCATCTTGCACTCACAAAAGGCTCCAGCTGAGAGAGGCAACCTGCTTTACAAATAGGAGATGCACTGCTGAGATAATAAAAAGGATTATAGAATTCAAACCACACATCTTATCTAGCATACATACAAAAACATAGTGAATCTGAAGGAAATAAATCACTGCAAATCTCGTTCAAGCTGACACAATCAAAGGGCTTCCTTCTTTTGCTCTTCCCAGCAGGTGTGGTGGGACCTGTTTGGCCTCAGGGTCTCAGAAATGTTCTCAGAAGCCAT
>JAUZNJ010030293.1:0-14869 GCA_034780135.1 Jordanella pulchra
CTGTGCCAGTACTGTTTACATTTTCCTTTTCCTTCTACTATATTTATCATTTTATTTTTTATTTCACAGTAGCTGAAAGAAAGTCCCAAAAAATCTCATTGTATCCGTTGTAGAATATGATGACAATAAAGGCTTTATGATTCGGATTCGGATTCTGAAACATCCAGGAAACGAAGTAATGTAAAGGCTAGCAGCAGGTGAACTGAATTACATTAAAGCTGGAGAAGACCTGACTGGATGAAAAGAAAACAATAGAAAAGAAAAACAATAAAACATGATAAGCAGATGAGAGCAGAATAAATAATAAGAGGATTATATTAAAAAACAGATATAATGATTCATTTCAAAATAATAAATGATTTAGAACATAGAACCAAAGTTAGACTGTAAACTGAACTACTTATAATTAAATAACAGTCAAAGGCCACTCTAAACAAATGCATTTTTAATCTTGATTTAAGTTAACTGAGTAATTAAGCACTTCTGCAGCTTATTTTAGGTTTACATAAAAACTAAATTCTGCATAGAGCTGGTATGACAGGATTGCGCATTAAGGAGCAGAGGTTGTTGGGTCACATTAGAAAAGTGTGTTATTTAACACATATTAAAGAAAAACAAATGACAATATTATCAAACAAGTGAATGAGAAACCATTTCATCCATCATCTGTGGTTGGTTAACTTTCCCCATCTGCAGTTATTACCGACAAGAGAGCCATCAGTGAGTAAAAGAAAATAATAGAAGTAAATTGACACCTCGCCAGTTGTAGTGTCACCAATTAGACAATGAATGCCACCCAGGCAAAATCACCAATGACTCACCTTCCATGGAGCAACGTTTTCACTGGTAATTATGGTTTAAAGAGAAATAAGACAAAGATGAGGGGTTGTCAAGACAGTGGGTCAGAAGGTCGCTTTCCATTTCAGCTTAATCAGGTTTCAGACAAAGAAAGCAGTTTAGTACTTCAGACTGTGGCACAAAGTACAATCCAGAACAGGCCTCCCACACATTCTTATTTCAAAGTTTAATACTTTTCTAGATGGCAACCTTTAAGCCTTCCCAGGGATGAATGTACACAAAAATATCCAGTTCTGTTTTTAACTGGACGCATGTTTAGTTAATTGTGAAACGACACAATGTCGTGGTTTGCTTCCAGTCAACTGCTTTATTTGTTTTCCTATTAGTTAAATCTGTTTTACTTTAATATCAATAAGACTTTGAATTGTTAAATCTGGAATAGGTGAGTCACCCTGTTAAAAAAATTTATTAGTTTCTGTGTTTGATGATGATATTTTTGAAACAACGCATGGGTCCACTCTACAACAGAAGAGGGTCCATACCAGCCAGTTTTTATTCTTTCACCAACTATATACAATCAAAAAAGAAAAACTATCTCAGGAAATAAGTTAAGAATAGAAATAAAATAAAAAAAAATAAATCCTTAATAGAAGCAACTATCTGTGATCCAGAGAAACAAATGCAAGCATTCAGGGTTTTTTTATTCTTTAGATAACAACATTGGAATAAAGTCTGGAAACCAAAATATCTAGATTAGTGTGTTTCTTTTTTCATTTTTCAATCTTTTTAAAACTGTGTATGAAACCTGTAACAAAGTGGTACCGAAAATAAGTTTCAAAATAAAGTGAAGCCTGACAGAAAAGAAGCCAAAAAGATGAAGCTATTCCAGCTACCTCTTACATCTACCTTCTTTGGAAGAAAAAGGGGGTTTCAGCAGTAAAACGGGGGAAGATCTGTAGAATCTGGGGATCCACACAGCTTAACAAATCCTGGATGGCACACTACTGCATCTATATGTGCTAGTTCAGAGCTTTTGTGAGTAATTCCTGTGGCTTCCCTTTTTCTTGGCAGACTCAAAATCAGCAATCTGGCCTGTATCACAGAGCCGTTGAACCAATTTATGCTTTAAACAGTCATCAAACTGAAAAATTCCAATCCCCTTTACCGAAAATGAGATCAGGGGGATTTAAATTATTTTTTATACCGATTTTATACTAAAGAATTGAGCTCCTGACATCTATTTCATATTACAATAACCATGAAGGTCTTGGTTTGGAGTGACTGGGCAGCTCGGGGCCTGTCTGCCCGGCTGGGACGGACACCCGATACCCGGCTGAGACGATGCCCAGCCAGCCGCACGCCTTCAGACGTCGTTAGAACAGACACATAGCACGCCCCTGCTGCCACCCACAATCTATCCACAGCCAATTAGGAGCAATTTCCCTGTCCTGGGAGGGGTGACGAGAGGGAGACAGGAGGAGAGGAAAAGCAGTTGTCAGCCCAAAGCAGACACACATGTTTCTGTTTACTGATAGGCAGTTGTTTGGCTCTGCCATGGTGACACAAGGCTGGTAGTTCCTGGATGGGCATGCCAGAGTGGAGAAAGACATTGTGGGGGGTATTATAGACAAAGGTGGGCTTCGGTGGTCTGGTGGGTGGGATGGACTTTCGGCAAGTTAGATGGTTAAATTACGTATGAAGTACAAAGCTACTGCGATCTCTGCTCTGGATCAGTTCCCCCTCTGTACCTCCAGCTTCTGTTTGGCTTCCTGGAAATAAAAAGACAAAAAAACTTTCCGAAACAGGAGGTGCCTGATTCACCAGAGCTGGAATGTGACGGTTCCCACAGGAAACCTGGTGCATCTCAACCCAGGGTGTCCTGGACAGCCAAGTACTCACACACTGATCTCTCAACAGACAGCTGCACATACAAAATAAAAGCCAAAAGAACATATAAAAAACAAAAGTCAATGTAACCAATCTTTTTTTTTCACAATAAGAATGTTTTTAGTCAAACCTTAATTTTGAACTACGATGAATATTTTTGTTAACATCCTGTTCTTACACCTACATGCATAATTTATTAAAGGACTAATTATTCTTCATCAGTTTTTCCACACTGATATTATTGTAACTTCTAATATTCGAACTGTCCAAAAATAAAGGTCTGTAGGGCATCTATCAGGCTGGATGCCTGCTTTGACATTCGTCAGCGAGTTGTACATAATTAAACTGTTATTTGTGAAGGTGTTAGTTATCCTGTTAACTAATGTTTAACTTGCAGGTTTTACTCCAGCACATGTGTAGATAAAGAAAACCACAGCACTTCTTACCAGGGGTATGTGTGACTCATTGATAATGATGATATTTGTTTTATTCAAAATCTGAAGTCTTAAAAGGCTTCAGGCTACAGGTAGGGATGGCCAATACAGTACTGCGTAGCTTACATGAAAACTAGTGGTAAAGAAACTAGTATTAACAATAACTTGGATTGCTGCATTTAGCATTGAAATTTCTATTATTTATTTCACTGATGTGAGGATTCGTTACACAACATATATGAAAAAAAATCTGGCTAACATTTTTTTCTTATTGCCCTTCCCTAGTTCTGAGTACATTGTCTGCAGCAATGGAACATGGGTGATATATGAAACGCCAAAAGGGTTGTGTGCATTTTAAAGCCTGCTTGATCTAAAAACAAATGTTACACGTGTGTTCGATCTTTTTTAAACACCATACGTTGTTGAAACAGTGTCACAATGTTAGTGATATATTTTTTTTTCAATATTTGTTT
Source organism: Jordanella pulchra (assembly GCA_034780135.1). Classification (NCBI taxonomy): domain Eukaryota; kingdom Metazoa; phylum Chordata; class Actinopteri; order Cyprinodontiformes; family Cyprinodontidae; genus Jordanella; species Jordanella pulchra. Next base: position 3,593 of record JAUZNJ010030293.1, read on the forward strand.
TTCAAATGATGATTGTTTACTAAGTTCTTTTTGATTTTTTTTATTTTATTTTGCATGAATTTAAAGGAAAAACAAACACTTGTCATCTTGTTGGAAGTCCTGCTCTTTGAGACAAGAGTAACTTTGGGACATGATGAAAGTATTTTGGTAAAGATTTTGTGTTTTAAAGAATTGCTTATTTCATAACACAGAGCCTAAAAAACATTTTAGAATCTTGTGCCATTAGCATTTTACTGAAATTAAAAAAATAGGTTTTGGGGATGTTATATGGTTAAAAGGGTTGGAAAAATAATTCAGCATGCCGTATGTAGATTTAGATTTTACCAAGGAGTTATTGTGTAAACAGTTACACCCAAAACTGCAATGCATAATCATGCACTTAAATATTTGCTCTTCTTTTTTCAGTTATAATCTTACATAAAATTGACTAATCTTCCCATAATAAAGCAAATGAAGCTTCGTTTACCACTAAAACATTCATACTAACCCCGATGAGATAAAACAACACTGTAATATTAGCTAGCTCTGACACAGTGACCCCACACTCTGGTCTGCTGTTTCGCTAGAGCAGCACTCTGTAACCCTTGCACCCACTCACATCTTCAAACCCCACTCTCCCTTTACCGTCACATGCAGCACCGTCACCCCCCCAGCAAAAACACAGTCCGCTGCGAGACGTATGCTGTTAAACATGGCAACCCATTGAGTCTTTCATCTCAATAGCCGTGCACATGTGTTATGACCTTGACCTATCGCACACTCAAACACACATGCAGGAATGCATGCTTCCATACACACACATGCACAAAAACCCACTTTCAACCCCACTCAGCTGTCTGCTCCTGGACAAGGTGACCCCACTGTTCGTTTCATCTCCACACGCCTCTCATGCTTGCTGCTGGCACCATTACCTTAACACAAACACAGTATTTCTGTCATCCGCATGACGCTGTGTTCTCCTAATATCTTTCTTTCTTCTGCAGCCATTAGGAGATGGCAATGTGGGCCTGGAAGGATCTGGGACATGGGTGAGTTGTGGGAAACCAGAGTACAGTCTGTGGCCTCTCAGCATGCAACCGTCTCTTTCTCTTTCTCTATCTGAAAATCTCTTTTGGCAGAGAATCATAGAAGGCTTCATGCTGATCACATATTATGGCCTTAAATGATCTGGGAAAACATGCTCCGTTAATTCTTTGCGCACATCTGAACGCTGTTCAACTTTGAAGCTGTGCTTAGATGCCTCTGTGGATTTCTGGATTGTGTGTTTGTGTGTCTTACCTCCACATAATCTTTGGCATGGCCCCAGTCCCTCTTGGAGTCCAGGTTGCCGAGGCTGAAGCTCTCCAGTTGGCCCAGGTGAATCTTTGCCACAGAGCGGCTGATCTTACGTGTCACAAAATTTGCACCTGAAACAAATTAGGGTTCGAGATTAAAAAAGGGTTCAGTTCATTGTAACCATCAACAAATGAGTAAGAAATAAGGAAAAACATGGTGCTGTAAAAAAAAAAAAGCCTTTTATACAGATTTCCTTTGACTTTCTTAACCACAAATATCTGTTTAAAAACGTATGAAACATTTCGTTATCACACAAAGATAAGTAGGGCAAATGCAATACAATATGTTGAAATTGTGTAATTTTTAAGGGGAAAAAGCTACTTAAACAACCCTACATTTGAGGGAGAAATTAATAAATCATCCTGTTTTTAAATCTTAATTAACTACTGTTAGCCTCATTTTTAGGAAAGCTCAATCTCACTACCCAAAATCATTCATGATTACTAAATGAACTGCAGAAAATTCAAGAAGCCGTATAGAACCCCTCTCACGACATGAAGTAGGCTGAAAGATCTCAAAAAAAGTCCTGGTCTACAGTACATCAAAAACAGATAAGAAAAAAAGTCTGTGATTTCTGTAAGGACTGTAGTGAACCAGGGTGAAATCCAGTATCTGCAAATGGAGAAAATCCTAACAGTGATGAAACTCAATGAACTGCATTCCAAAATGACACCAAGAGGGCAGTAAGATTTTATCCAGGAGGCCAGAAAGCTCTTATATCTAAAGTACCTCAGTCAAACACAGAGGTGGTATTATGATGGTCTGGCCCTTCCATAGTTAATGAAAGCATAGGATCATCTAAATATAAGATAGTGAACTTCATCTAAAGTGCACAAACTATGGAGGTCGACGTGATCCAAATCACATCATCAAGCTCATCCCTAACTTGCACTGTCTTTTTTCACATTAGCTTTAGAGGCCATTTACTTTTTCACATAAGGCCAGGTTGTTTTGGTACAATATTTCCTGCCAAGAAAATGAACATTTTCTCTTTAAACTTGTAACTTTTCTTGATTGTTATTATATTTGTCCAAACTTGCAACAGGCATTCTGAAAAATTTAAGCACAACTGCAAAACAGAACAGAATTACCCAGTAGAGTGAAAAATCTTTCACAGAAGTGAACTCAAGACCCCATTATTGATAAAAAATCTAAAGACATACTAATAAAACGCATATTTCTCCAACACCACACACACAGACACACCGACACTTCCAAACCTCCCCTAATTTTCCAGCCCTCTTTAGCCAAAGCAAGAAATTTGAAATTTAACTCCAAGTCAAATCAATTCGTTACCAACTTGCATTGCAGCCACAAGACCTTTTTTAGAATAGTTCCCTTTCATTTTCCTCTCTAATTCACCATTTTGGTGTCAAATCTGGGCTTGATGCCAACACAAATCTCAGGCCATCTGTCTGTAAACATGAAAAAAAGGAACGGGGCATTCCACATGAGGAAAAAAAAGAAAAAATTGACCAATCTGGACCACCATGGCGTTCCCCATGTAGCATCCAATCAAAAACCACCACAATGACATTTGCCAGATCACACCATCGTGGTACTCATCTGAGCCAGCCACGTGGCGATTTTATCTGCAGCAGGACAAACAAGCTTCTAATGAGACTTTCTGTGCGGCTAGAGGTTAGACATATCTGTGGGTATTTTTTGTGGGTTCTTCACTCGTGCTGTGCACAGTCTGTGAATAAATGGCCTAGCCCCTCCAATTCAAACACAGCACTACATTGATGGAAATAAACGCTAAATATCAGGCTGCCATGTTGAATAACATCACCATCTAAAATGAAATAGCTAAATAAAGTTTAAAGAGTTGAACTTATCTGATCTGCCGAATCAAAAGGTCAAACTGAAAGGCATGAGAGTTCATTTCAAATCAACTGTTCAAGTTTGTATTAAACTTGCTATTCTTAGTTTATACATCATAAATCTTCCCACAACTTTATGCTAAACTCCCCAGGACCTAGTAAGAGCTGCTACATACAAGCTGAAAGCTGCCTTTAAGCCATCCAGGCTGGAACAGCTCAGCTTTGCCTCCACACTGTATCACTGTTCCCTGACATGGAGCAGAGCCTCCATTTACACACAGGAAAATCCCATGTATCCAATCATGCGAATGCACTAAATTTGTAGTAATTATTTCATAGGAAATAGACAGCCCTGAGCAGGCTGAGCAGAAGCAGACCAGGGGAAGGTTAGACATGCTTGTTTAAGAAAATACAGCTTGTGTGTTGGTGGCGGCTGTGTCAACGCTTCTTTGTTGCCATGTTGGAATAGGTTTGTTGAAGCTTATGGAAACAGATTCTTAAGTCTTACAATCAATATTTCTCACAGATAAAGTTAGAAATAGCACATGTCCATAGAGCATAGATAAATTGTCAATGGAAACCCCCTTCAATGTCAGACCTTTTCTGTCTTTGCACGATCAATTCTAATCCAGCCTCAGGGCCTATTCTCTAACCTGGCAGTTCATCTGTTCTGGCAGATACCAGCACTCCTGCTAGCTGTAGTCAGACGCTAAGAGACAATTATTCATCTGCCACTGACATAGACATGGATGTCAGTTTTTCTCTCATCCATATCAGCTAGACAGGCTCTTATTTCATCATAGAGAGTGGGACATTCATCATACACCTCCACACACAATAGGTAATAAAGAGACACTGTCAGGTTACATTATGTGAGGTGTATGATCCAGAGATTTGGTCTTTGACCTGTTAGAGTGTCTTAAAATTCTACGCAGCTTGGATTATTAACTGCCTGCCTTTCAAGATCTACATCTTTAACTTCAACTGACTATGAAAATTCATTGAAGCAGAGACAGTGCGGCATTAGTCTAGGACTGAACAGAAATAGTGCTAGCATGTCAGTAAAGATAATGCAATCACCAATGTTTTATTCAAACCAAAGTCTTCAAATATTGCTGGAGTACTGCATGCTTAACATCAACCACATTCATTCAACATGCATCATGTAAGACGTCTGCTTTAGACTTTGGACCTTTTGGATTCTGTAGTGTGTAGTGTAGTGTTTAAAGACTGAAAATACTAGTTTTAGTAGCTTTGCATTTAATCAATGTTGTTGGTTAAACCAGTTTTGGTTAAATTAATCGGTTGGTTAGATTATGTGGGTGAGAAGACATTGATTTCTGATCAGCCAATTTAATTCAATTAACAGCCATTAAAAAAGATAACTGGTGGTGTACTGATCTGACTGTTAGGCTGCAGTCAAGTGTAGTGTATAATAGTTATGGACCTAGAGAACAGTTAAAATAACCTGTACATGTAAAACTTGCAAATCTTAGCATTGACCTTGTTGTAACATCAGTATTAACTAGTATCAAATTCCAAAGAGTGTAAGTGGTGACAGCAGCAGTGAATGCAGGCGTTTCCCCTGTAACCAAAGGGTTAGTGTTTTAATCCCTGGCTCTGGCTTTCGCTGTTGTTACACTAATTTACCAATATTTTGGTCAAAGTGTCCAATTTATCAGTTTGCCCTTTTATCAATACAGATTGGTTAAAACATTACCAAATTATTTTGGGTAAACAAAAATATTGGCTGGACACAACTACAACTAGATGGGTGAAATGCACCCAATGTCTTTTGTTGTATCGATCAATCCATTTTAGGGTGTGAATTATAGCCAACTTACAGACAGAGAGATGTTATAGAGTTCATAAATATGTAACAATTAAAGCCCCAGCCATAAACTACATCTGTAAACTACACCAGCGGCTCAGTGTTAACAATCCACATTTAAATGTCTTTTATTTGTGTCCCAAAACATCAGTTAAATAAAAACCTTGAAATATTCATTCTACAAAAGCATTTACTCACACCTTCACTGCAATAGGCAGACATCAAAGATATAAACTCTTACTTAAGTAAGAGAAAAGAACACACTTAAGGAAACTGAATTTTAAACCTGAAAAAAAATGTAAGGAAATGCTGAAATCCATCCACACTTATCTGAATTATGAAAAGGGAATACCATCCTCCTAGGCACTTTATTCAGGGTTAAATTCAACCCTGGAATTGCCTGGTACTTGCTTTAGAAATAATACGTAATAAAGACGTAGTAATTTTTATCCCTGTTCAATAGGAGTTGTCCATTTGTAGGTGAGTAAGTAAAAAAAAATGCAAGACAGACAAGAAAATGATTGCAAAGGAAAGTAGGCATTTTAGTTCAGTTTTAAATCCCTATTTTTTTATATTGATGAGACTTTTTTAAAAGTTGTATTTAACAATTACGTTTAAAATATTACATGTAATGACAAAAAAATGAATATTGTTTACTTATTTGTTTAATGTTTACCAACATTGAGCAAGACTAAGCTGTCTTGGTGTCAGCCAACATATTTTAGAGCTTGAGTTGTGTTTCGAACTAAAATTATAGGGAAACCCCAAAGCAACATCTATAAAGACAGGATAAGAAGGAAGGCTCAGAGAATTGACATTTCTCCCCTTTTGTCCTGCCAGTTTGAGCTTCTCAGGTCTGGGAGGCGCCACAGGGTTCTCCTGATCAGAGATTCCCCAAAAGATCCTTTGTCACAAATCCCCTCTTTCTTTTGAATTCAAAGTAAGGTATCCACTCATATGACCTGAACTGCTCTAGTTTCGTGTATTTTATTGGTTCATATTTTATCTGAATTTGTCAGTATTTGTATTTTAGTACAACCTGCCTGGTGAATCAAGGACAATTTTCCAACTTGGTGGAAAATAAAGTCTCTTCTATCCTATGCTATTCCATTCTCTCCCATTTTTTTGACAAGCATACAACATGTAATCATAACAAAATGTTCTGAGGTTTTAAAATGATAATCCAAATAATAATCACAATAAATTCTACAAAACTTGATTAAAATGGGGTAAAGCTTCTTTAATCTAGCACTAAGTCAGAATAAAAGTGACGACATTGTCTTTTACAGGGAATATACTTAAATTGGTCTCCTATTTAATACAGCCAAAGTCAATACATTTAAATTCTCTTTTTTTTGTAAGAGCCAAGTAAAAAAGTAATCAAAAGCTCATTAGGGACTTCCCTCTGTATAGAACATACTACGATCTTGTGGGCAAACGCAATGTAACTAGACCCCGGTTTGGCGACAACAGTGAATTGGAAGGCTAAGGTTTGATTTGATCCAACATCCAAGGGAAACTTGAGTTTGAAGGTTAAACACAGGTTGTCAAAACTCCGCAAAGCCTGTTTGGCTCTTAAAAAGGTGTCAGAGGTACATGGTGGTGCATACTACACCAATCAGTAATAAAGTCCATTATTTCCCCCAGAGCACACCTGTAGTCTCCTTGTAAAGCTCACACCTCTGTTTAGAGTGGCTCAGCTCCCTGCCGTCTCTAATTGGTGCGCCATGGACCTGAATGTGGGGCTAATGGACGGGTCTGCCCGGCCCCGGACAAAGACTGCTCTGTTACTGACTTCGGTGTTAATGTGTTTCCTTTACTGGCAGCGGCACTCCAGGACAGCCAGAAGGAGGTGGAGGGGGTGAGGAGAGCATAGAGGGGAGCTGACAGGAGGTTCTGAGCCCAAAAGGGGCAGGGGTGGCCGTTTAACCTTGCCCACAGCCTGGCGGAAAGTCTAATAAAACCGTGGGCCGTGAAAACTGAGCAGACAGCAAAACGCTTGCCAGAAACTGACACTCGCTTTCTCTCTCCCACTCTTATTTAACTTTTTTTTTTTCTCTCCATTTCTTTTCCTTCATTGTCCAACAGGAAAAACATAGCAAACAGAATCCATTGGCACAGCTGGGCTCAAGCACGGGGAGGAAAAGGAGGAGGAGCAGGGTGATGAGAAATGTATGGATATATCTTGTGTCCCAAGGCAGACCATGTGGGTCCAGACAGGATGGGGACAGGAGCTGTCAGCTTGGGGCATGGGTCGGGAGGAGGAAGGGGGAGGAATTGTGGGTTTGAGGAGAATTTGGCTCTAGAGGTCTTAGTTACTCAACAAATTTTGTGGTGTTCCGGTAAAAAAAAGATGACTTATAAAGACTTAAACTGTGTGAAGGCTCAGCCCCCTACACACCCAGACATTTACACGTCTGACTCACACACATTTATATTACTGTCTGTCAGTATATTTATGCACATTTACTGAGACTAAACCACATTGTGATTTATTCCCATCTTTCCTCTGTAGCATTTATTCTGAAGACATATTGTGTGGTTGTGGCATGGCCAAGTGGTGCATTAGGCCTGGAAAAACTGAAAGGCTATAAGCTGCAAAGCTACACAAACGAAATGCTTGAATCATGAAAAATAACCATCATTAATGAAATATTTGCAAAAGTACAGCATCAAATTCATTTCAGTGCCAATTTTTTTTTCTTCCACAATGTTTTAATGAGTGGCTTTTTCAATAAAAAATAAAATAAGTAAGACAGTGGGTTGCTGAAATTTCTGTTAAACAAACACCACAAAGACTTGTTCCAAGCCTTTTTCATATTTTCACCACTTCTAACATTAGCTTACAAGTCTGAACTGGCCCTATTATGAATGAAAAGTGAAAAATAGGCTAGACTTAATTTCATTTCCACAGTGTTGTCATAGAAACCTTTTAGATACCTCAACACTGTGTCTACACACCTGTTTTGGCACCCAACCACACTTGCAAATCCCATAATCCTGCTCAGTCTATGAATAATGGCCCTGGGGAGAGAATGGCTTTATGGTAGAATTAAAATGAAAAATGTAACCTTTAATTTGTATCGCCACTCCTCCTTAAGATTCAGGGGAACTTATTTACTTCAAAATATATGCACACTTATTTCCTTTTCTTCGTCTATAGCACGTTATTGAATAGAATCCACAGCAAGCAGGAGAACTGAATAATATTGCAGCAGGAATATTCTCCGGGGTAGCTGGCAATATTCCAACTTAAATGAAGCCTTGTCAATGTCTGCCATCGCTCTTATAGTGCAATTCACTCTCTGACTGACACTTAGAGCTTCTGCCAAAGGGAGAACATTTGTGCTACATCCAAGACAGGTTGTGCATTCTTCTTGGCCAACATAGTGTCTATTCACACATAAAAAACACTGCTGCCCTCCTTGAAGGGCTAACTTAACTGACATGGATGAAGCAGTGTGAAAAAAAGCAATGCAAGAAGACATGGAAGTGTTATTTATATGAGAAAAGGTTCAGGAAAATAGTGTTAAAGGCTGGAAGGAAAACTGCAAGTTGTGGAAAAACAAAAGGCGAGGAGATGTATTACCAATTAAAGGTCTAAAAATTTTTTCCTTTGGATTTTTTAAAGTGATTTATTCTCTTTATCAGAAAAGGAAAACATGGACGGCGTTGGTGTAGTGGTTAAGCGCCCGACCATGTACGGAGGCCTCGGTCCTCGATGTGGCATCACTGGTTCGATTCCTGGCCAGTCGACCTTTGCCTCATGTCTTCCCCTCTCTCTACAGCTCTTTCCTGTCTGCCTACTTTTAAAAATTAACACAAAAATAAAGGCTACTAGAGCCCAAAAAATATTTTAAAAAGAGAAAATGAAAACATGTCTTTTGTAACTAATGGTATTTCCAGAAACAGCTGAATAATCTGATTCTAAAAGTTAAACTCTTTGCAGACATACAGAACTCTAGTAAGACCATATATTAAACTGCTATTGAAACTAGTAAATCTATTGAAACTGTGTAATGGAGAGCATGACTCTAAAAAGTGCACGATTCTTTTAAAATACCAGGCTTTTGTGAAGCAAAACATTGTGTTCTACCCTCACAAACATGAAGGCCTCTCCTACAGGAGACCTTCACAGTAGTAAAGCAATACCTTGAGGTTCAACGCTCTTAGTTTAACAAAAGTTGAAAGACACAACATAGCACTCTTAAGTTAAGCAATTAAACTCCTCCATCATCAAGACACTTGGTAGTCTAGGTGATCGTAAAGACAAACACTGATTGGAGGTGGAGGAATGGGTTTCAGAATAGGTAGGAATAAATTTGATATGTCTGAAGCTTAGTTCAGATCTGTCGTTGGCTCATGACACAAATCTGTGCAAGGCGTAAAGGGAGTAGAGGACTCTGTCATCAACTACACTTTCAGGCTTTAGAATCTTGCTCACCTGGCCAAAGTTCAGCCGCCGTTTAGGCTGTACTCTTTCAGTTTTTTCTCATCAACACCAAACGCAACCAAACACCAAAGACAAAAAAAGTACCACCCCCTTGTTGAGATCCGCCTTAAAGGACACTGACAAATCCCTTTGAAATCCATCAACCGAGTCATTCCCATCTGAAGATTCCTTTGAAAATAACCTTCTCAATAAATGGAAAACATATCCTCTTACAAATCTATCATGTGATCTGACCTTTTGGGCTCAAACTCAACAAAAGCAGAAAGATGAAGCCAAGGCATGTGAGGGTTGAGCAGCTATATGTGTGTTTGACTTTGGCTGTGTTATTTTGACTGCTCTTCTCTACTGACATAACAGTATATTATTTTGTATTGCCAACCGTGAACCACAATACTCTCTGGGAAAAAGGGATGGTTGTTACTTCCCCAAATAAACCAGAGATAAGTTTTCAACCTCGGCTGTTCACCAACTTTTTCTGCGAACATGAAAGACATTATTGTATAGATTCACTACAGCCTTATAGCAACAAACTTAGAAAAAAATGAGATTAATTCCCTTTTTTTTTTAAACAGATGATCAACGGATTTCTGGTGGCTTTCTGGTGGTGGGTTATGAAGAAAATGACCAAATAAACAGGAATTTATAGCTGACCTGACTTTCAAAGTCATTGGAGAAGTGCACTGGTTCAAATTTCACAGCTATGTGGAGTCAATTTAGCACCATGGCTAATGCTAATCCCAGTCATCAGAAACAAAGTGAGAAATGTTTGTTATGGCTAGCAGTAAGCTAACAAGAAAGTGGCGAGCATCGGTGTGAACCGGCTGGCAAATAGAGACCTCTGTTTGTTTTGCTTCATGCTGGATTTATGCTGGCTTATTTTTTTTTCTTTATGAATGTAAAATTCAGACTTTTTGCAGCAGAAAAGTAGAAATCGGCTGTTTGTTGGTGGAGTGGTCATATGTTTACAGGAACAGCAACCAGAAGCAGATTCCTACAAGGATGAAATCATTTGAGGTATTTGAAAGAAACAGAAATCTTTGCTTAACTCTTAACCTGTCATTGCAAGAAACAACAAAAAGAAGATTGGATAGATTACCTGATAAACCAGATTTTATTCAAGATATATTCTTTATTTCCTACCAGAACAAAGCATTTTCATTTTAGTTATCTGATGTTTTGGATTGTGGTAGTTTGTAATGACTGATAAACTAGTCGTAGTTACAAGTTACTTCTAACCAAAAACTAAGTTAGTAACTTAGCCTCTCTACAAAGTAACCTGCTAATAGCCAAACTAACTATGCAGATACTTTTTATGATCTAAAACCTCAGAGAATTTAACTTTCCAATTATAGGCACTTAAAGTGCAATTAGAAGTTTAATTATGAGATATAACATTTCTGTTATTAATACATCAAATAAAAAAATAATCAAAAAGAAAAACCTATCTGAATAGATGGAATACAAAACTGCACTATTTTGGTGTGTTTAGCTGGACTATTGAGTTGTAAAATTATGCAAATGTATTTAGGATTTTGGTTTGTAATAAAAGAACAATAAGATGTTTCATAACTGTATATGTTTTGCACAACATTCTAATTTGCTATGAAATACAACAAAAGCTAAAAAACTAATGATTTTCAATCAATAACAATATATATATATATATATATATATATACATATACACATATATGTATATATATATATACATATATACATATACACATATATACATATATATATATACACATATATACATATATATATACACATATATACATATATATATATACACATATATACATATATATATATACACATATATACATATATATA
>JAUZNJ010030294.1:0-14868 GCA_034780135.1 Jordanella pulchra
TATATATATAAAATTAAAAGACATTTGCAAGCACTTTGAATTGATGCTTGAGTGCAGGCATTTACAGTCACTAATAACACCTTAAGAATGATTCAGGTAGCATGTAGCACGTGTTTGTCAGTGTTCCAGCTATAATAACATGATCTGTTGCTGCGGTAATCCTTGGCTCCCTGTTTGGGTTTTTTTGTTGTTTTTTTTAGTGTGTGTTCCTCCTGCCCTTCAGGCAGCAACAAAAGTTTCAGGACATTGTGTCTCCATACAGGATTCAGAATAACTCTTTCATTATCCATACTAATAATCTTTGCATATAGATGAATTAGTGTTGTGATTCACTTACACCCCATGCCAAGAGGTTTTGAAGAGAGAAAAAAAAATGTGTACGCTGCATCAGTACACCTACCAAAGACAATGATAATTTAAATAGCCATCTATGAAAATAGAGTTTTACTAGATTTATGTTGTATTTTATGTTGTTCTTGCATAGCCATTGCTTTCTGTAAAGTAACCTTCTCTTCTTTAACAACATGGCTAGTATAAAAACAATGATTAGTGGCTCTTCTTTACTTTCCAACTGAAGTTGTGAACTTATCAACGTGCTCAACCCTAAAACTAAGCTCTTTTTTTCTGCTGCACTTTTTTCAGCAATACTGCGTTTCTATGAATGAAAAGGTACATGTAAATATCAGTAAAAAGAAATAAAGAAATTCAGATAATACATTCAATAAACTACCACTCGTCTCTTATAGACATTGTTGTAAACAATTTTTAGAAAGTTGTGTAGAATATTTTTTGTTGTTTTTTTTTTTTTTGAAAAACAGCCTTACAGGAGAGCTAACGGTAAACCTGTAAAGCAGAGTAGGTGTGCGTTTACAATTCCTGGGTTATCAAACATCATATATGCTCAACAAAAATACATTTAGGATTTTAGTCATATTTAGGACGTTTTTTGGGGGGGGGGGGCAGCTGCCCTCCATCCAGTTCCATTTAACTCATCTCTGGTCATAAACAGATATGACTGATTCTCTTAATGTGCTTATTCGGTGCTTGACAGAGTTGAATAAAGATTTAAACTGAAAACCGAATTTAACAAACCCTCACTACTTACCATCAACCACAGACTCAACAACTGCAAGACTCAGGTTACCCTCTCTGTAGAGCTTTCATTTTCCACCAAAAGTAAACAACCAATGTTTCTTCTTCGGTAACTGAGTGGTGTTATTTAAAGAAAAGCGGGAAAACTTTTAATCAAAGTTTAGTTCAGTGCTTTAAACACATTTTACTATCAAAGATTTCAGGAACTATAGTCAGAGATAGATTAGACTCAAGATTGCAGATTTCGCAACCAGTGACAATTGTGAAAAAGATGTGAGACATTTAAAGGAAAACGTATGAAAAAAACCTCAGATTGTATTGATGAAGATCTTCACTCTAAGTGGGGAAAATACAACCTAAATCAGTTGAAGAATATTTGATTTAGCATTTTTTGGTGGAGCCATTTGTAGCAGTGTTGCCTTGCAGCAAGAAAGTCCTTGGTTTGATTCAAGGCCTTGGGACTCACATAGTGTTTCCATGTTCTTGCCATGGATGGATATGTTCTCTCCAGGCCCTCTACCTTCTGTCTACAGTCCAAAAACATGAATATTGCGTTCATTTGTGTCTTTAAATTGCCCTTAGGCGTGTGCATGTGTGTTTCCTCTCCAGGATTTGCCTTTTGCCAATAGGCTGCTGGAGATAGGTACCAACCTCCTGAAGACCCTGATGTACAAGGGCTAAATGACCTGTCATCTTGGCACAAACATGTTTTTAACCTCCTGAAATAGAATCTGATCAAGTAAAAATGTTTATTTACATTGTAGGACTCATTCTGGATATACAAGAGCCTTTGGTCACAACATGTTAGCTGTATACCATCAACTTTGTTCAGAGCAGTTCAGAAAGTTAATTGCATGTAAAGCACAGAGTTTATAAAAGTAGCTACTGCTTTTACAACCTTCACTTACAACACCTGAAAATGTCAGAAAAAGACATGAAATACGATGTTAGAAGATTTGACTCTAGTTTTCAAGAATACCAGCTATGAAGGGCACAGCAACAACAAACTAATATCCTGAAGCATTTCTACCACAGAGTCCATCATGTTTGATAGATCTTTGAATTCCATCTTTTGTGTTTAAAGGGCTGTAAAACAAAAAGTAGTGGTGAAAATATAGTTTAGGCAACATGTTACGTTAAAGTTTTCTCCTTCGAGGGATTAGAAAAAAAAGAAATTAGGCCATGTTTGACCTGCTTTTACAGAGGGTGAAAAATGGGCTTCAGTAACCGGTACCAGGCCCATCGGGTTAAAGGGGATAGTCCACAATAAATGGTAAAACTATTTAGACCACCAAGACTATTTAACCTTTTTATATATTGGGGTGTAAACCACTTTTTCATAAATCTTAAAATAAATATTTTTATGACATTGTGCTGCATATTTAATTCAAGACAATTTCACATAGGTTAATTTCAGGCATTTTGCTCAAAGTCTGTAATATTGTGATACTCTATTTCAGAATTAATAGTCCCTTATTCAGACTGTTGTATTAAAACAATACGTTATTGGTACCTGAACACATCAGAGTTTGCATCCAGGAGAAAAAGTCAACTTATTTGGTGGGAAATAAGCAGTTTGAATGCTACACTCAGTGTTTGAATTCAGGGATGAATTCAAATGTTATATGACATTAATTATACTGCTGTTAAACCACTTTAGAAAAACAAATTTTGTCTCGGTGTGTTGATCATCTGGTAACATTTGTTTCTCATTAGACATCAGCTAATAAGCTATGCTAAATATTATATTTATCTAAATATTAAATATAAATCCTATCATCCCATGACATTAAAAAAAATTTTCAACTGAATGTGTCCCAATCAATGAGATGGATAGGAGCCTATAGGCCCATCTCAAACCTCCCCTTCATCAGTAAGATCACTGAAGAAGTTGTGTTTCTCACTAGAACTAAAAAAGTAGAGCACACCAGCCCAGTTCTGAAAAATGAGTTATATTTCTGTTAGAGAGCCAAGCAGATATTTAGGTACTGCCTAGTTTTTATATTTTGCCAAGTCACAACCAAAAACCTCAGAACATTTGTTTATTGTTATATGTGATGAAAAAGTGCAAAGCAGAGCATATATCTAGACATGGCCGTCCACCTAACAGGATAAATAATGTATATTGAAGCATCTAAGGGGGTCATAATATTTTTGTATGAATTGCCAAAACCCATAGCTTAAGTGGTAAATCCTGTCAACAGGACATACTATTCACTATAGACTTCAAAAATATGGCCTTAATGGATGAGTGCCACAAAAAAAGATATGTTCGTAGTTTGCCACTGGTTCATTAGTAGATATAGGAAGCAGGTAGAAAAAGGTGGTCTCATCAGATTTGATTCTTACCTCTTCAAGGAATAGTTGCACGTAACCATAAACAAACCATAACTACATATTGGTGGTAGGCTCATGCTATGAGGACAGAGACAAGCACATCGGTTAGACTTGAGGGAACGATTTATGTAGCTAAATATGGAGCAATCCTGGAAGAAAACCTGCAATAAAGATTTTAGATTGGACTGATATATAGCTTTGATTTTATTATTTCAATACACTCTGTGTTATTCAGTTGTTCACAAGAATCTTTCAAAATCAGCATACGATAAAACAGCTGCAAAGATTAACATTTAAGACAAAGTCGTGTCTATTTCCAATAGGTTTCCTATATCGTTATATATTCCACGAAAACTATTTCAAAAAATTCAACTTTAGGACAGTAATTAGATCATTCAAAGGAGGATGGGGAGGGATTTTGCGTTAGGAAGTGACATCATGGAAAGTGACTGCTGTGCAAACAGAGGCTGCACCCCTCAGGTGGGCTCTATGATTAAAAGATTACAGAGGAAATGAAAGAGCCTCAGAAACACAGACAGACACACACATGTGCCTGTGAAATAACTCAGCCAAGCTTCAATGTGTCTATGGTTGTCTGGAGAGTAAAGTGTGTGAGTCAGACATCTCTGGATGTTTCCAGAAGGTGAAGGACCTCAGGTAGCTAGGGTTTGCCCCTTCCTGGCGAGCAGCCACCTGATTCAGCATAGCTCCAGGAACACAAATCCCAAATAACCCTCCTTCTGCAGCAGTCATGAAAACACACATGAAAAGAAGTTAGCTCTCCCTGGTGATCTGATGACCTCACCGTTGGTTTTTCATGCTTTACAGTTGAATGTTCTCCTCTAGTCCAGAAATTGTTACTGAGAAAACATTTATCCTTTACTACATGAAGTTTAATCAATTTCACATGCTGTTTACTTTAACTATTAGGTACATGTGTAATGATCAAAGAGAAGCCCTTACTCACCCTCTACTGCAATCACAACATCAAGGCCGAATCCTCTGGCTTTATAATTGATCCCACATTAACATGGGTGAACAGTAATGTTTTAGAGACGAATACCTTTGCATTCCAGGCCAAATAATCAAGCATCTTGTGAGGTACGTTTCAATATGTTCTCCATATGTTCTTGAGTTTACAGCAAGGTAAAGTCGCACTTCAGCAGAAGAAACAGCAAAAGGTTTTCACACCTTTTACACAGGCATTCGATGGCATCTCTGAGGCCTCCTGCTGAGAAACCTCATCAACAAAGGTTATTTGTTTGTGCCCCAAGGTGGGGGATGATGGGGTGTTGGTCACTGTGGGGTGAGGAGGGGCGTCTTTCTCCGGGAAAACTACCACAGCCTAAAGGGCTGCTTTTGTCCTCAGAGATGAGCAGGTTAATCGGACACTGACCCTGTGAAAATTCCCAGTAGAAGTGACAGAAAGTAGCTCAACACAAAGCAATAATTAAGGTGAGGAAAATGTGATGCATGTTTACAGAAATTGGCACTTTCCCAGGTGAGTCTCTAATTAATCCCCCTCCTCAAATAATGGCACTTTTACAGAAGACAATGCTATGCTATCTTTTGGGTCTTGGACAGCCTTGATTTAATTTTCTGGAAATGTACCATGAAGATAATAGCCAATCAGACCATGTCCATGCACAGCCAGGTTTGAATGAATCCAACAAACACAACCCTTGGTTGGAAAGAGGGTCCCATCCAAATGAAACACACAGACACTTGATAAGATTTGAAACCTTCTTGCAGAGTGGGAATTAAATCAAACCACCTCATTGGTCCAGACAAATGTCTCATGCTTCCCTTCTGGGTTCATTGTTTTCATCCTACTCTCCTTGCATCCTGCCTTCATCCTTACTTACTGCTCACTGGCATGGCAGAAGTATTACGGAGCTTACTATGACTCCTCCAGCTTTGAAGTGTTTAATCTTTATGCTCAACCTTTTCTGTTCAGATATCAGTTTTGGCTATTGTGACCTCATGTTCCTTCAAAGACAACTCAATAAGGATTAACCTTTGTAAACTGAGGCTACATCCACTCAAAGCCAAATAAAGATAAAACCGCCTGAAGCCATTTTATGTTTTGTAATACTTTTATCCCGCTAGTGGGTGGCAACGCAATGCTGTCACAGAAATAAAAGAAAGTAAAAGAAGGAATTGGGATGTAAACAATGGAAGCATGGGAGGGAAAAAAGGAGACATTTGTGTGAAGCAACGACAGAGGAGCAAAGTATAAAATCCACAGTGAATCCAAAGGCTTTTGAAACATGCATTCTAAAAGAGATCTGAAGGCTGACGTTGTTGCTTGTGTCAGCACATGCATCTTAAGGGTATTAAGGGCTACGGTGGCTTGCAAGTGCAAACAGGCCAGTTTGTAGCTGGTTATACAGAAAGGGGTATTCTGACTAAGAGGCTGTGTGTGTGTGCAGTTGGTTCCATGGCCACTTTCTGTATGTGGAACAAGAAGCTTATCATATGCACACACCTCAGGCTTCATCTGGATGGGGCCTAAGGTCACATATTCCCTCTGTTCCAGAGATCAATGAGAACCTTCAGCGTCAGCTTCCCTGGTTGTCTTTAATACAGAGATTTCTAGATAAACAACATTTTCTATGTAAGAAATTATTAAATAAACAATGTCATGCCGTATTTTGGCAGCATTTCTCCACTGTACATGTTATTGCAGAGAGGAAAAAACAATTAAACTTTAGTTAAAGCTTACATTAAAGTACTGCGAAGGCTATTATCAGCAGAAGAACAAAACAGAGAACTGTATGTTTTGTTGTTTTTTTATTATTTGTAGTATAAAATGGTTAAAAGAAACCACCAAACCATCTAAAGCTGCATCACACTATGTCTTATTTTACAGTATATAACGCCTTTATTAAGCTGTGTTATATAAGTACAAAAGTTAAAAATGAAACAGGTTTTGTGAAACATCAAACAAGAACGTATGTTGTTTTTTATGTGCTCCATGTGTGAATAGCAAAAGTATATTGGGATAAAGGCTGTGAAAAATAGAGATGAGCTAAAAATAATTTTCAAGGCTTTATGAATAAACCTAAATGGTCAGATGGTTATTAGTGTTATAGGTCCTGCTGTGGGATTCATTTTCAGTTTTGAGTAACATAAGTAGCATTCAAAGGTGAGTACATTTTTTATTAGCATAGAAATAATAAATCCTAACTTACCAATAATGGTTGACTTTCCTGCATCATCTGGATTTTTAACAGTGTTTTTAAGAGCGCCACCTTGTGTTTAATCAGCACCCTTTCCTGCTTGGTAAATAACAAAAGATTTTCTTACCAGACTGCCATCAGTGGCCTTAAAACAGTGTAGCACCACTGATGGCAATATACTTCTATAGTTTTGTTAAGCATGTGATGCATATATACAGGACATGGTTAAAAAATGATGTTGGAGCATTTGTTAACTAAGGTACCATAACTTTGTATCCCCAATAAAGACATACAACACTGTTATAAGAAATAAAAGGAGCAAAAGTATTTACATAATGTTCGGTAGTTGCATGCTTTACTTAACTAAAAGTACAAATACCTGTGTAAAGAAAAACTTAAAAGAACTGATTACATTTCTTGAAATCAAAGTAAAACACTGCAGTTTTTACACGGTACTTAAATACAAAAGTTTATTTTTTTACTCCAAATGATGCAAAATAACATTTACAAACATTTCTTTGCACAGAGAATAGTTCATTTTCATGTTTTGCTCACTGTGTCCATGGAGAGAACATAACAAATACTGACTTGGTTTGGTTTCATTCTAAATTAAAATGTAAGACAGGATAATTTAGATTGAACTGAACAGAAGTCATGTACAACCAGTTGATTACTTTTAGAGCTGTGGTATTTACAGCATAAGCCTGACTGATAGGTGTAGTGTTCTAAACAGTATCCATCTGGACAGTTCTTCAGTTCTTCAAACAGATTGGATAAATCACCAAGTGGCAAATGCCTCTAGTGTAGTCACTTTCTTGATTTGTTTCCAACTAGTGGCATTAAATGATAAATCAAACTCTTATTAAATCCTGTTGGGATAAAATGAGCAAACATCTTCCCATCTATCAAGGCAAAAATTGAGTCCTTTTTCTGGTATTTCAAAAAGCAATAGAGGGTCTTCCAGCTGAAACCAGGGCAGCTATCTTTTCTTTAACTTCAGCCTTCTGTTTCTGATTTAGGCTTTGACTTCATACACATCCCTGCACTTCATTGGTCCGAAACATTTCTGCATCGAAGCCTAACACATCTATTGCCTTCTGGCAAGATGTATTTTTGTGAGTTTGTGAATTCACAAATCTTGTGAGAATTCATCTTGCTTGCGACGTGAGCTTACAGCTGAGCTTTAAAATTGAACTAGAACTTGGAACATAATTAAGATGTAAATTTCAAATCTAACAGAGAAGAATGGGGGGATGTCTTGGATTTCCAAACCTGATCCATCATCTGCAATGCTTCCCAGCCCACTGTCCTGCTCCATGTCTTTTTAAAAACATCTTTGATAATTTTCTATCAGATTTTTAAAAATGTCACCCCAACATGACTGTGTTGTGTTTCTTTTGTTTTTGTCTACATTGTTCAATTTTGCAATACTCATATTATGAGGCGGCTCATTCATTTCGTAATAGACAGAAACAACTTATGAGAAGTCAAAGTAATTTTCTTCTGTACATTTCTTTATTGAAAAGACAAAATGAACAATGAACACAGGAAATGAAAACAGGGATGAAACAGATCCATATTTACTTTAAATTAAGCAAGGTAACAAGTCTCCTGCTAGTGTTTGCAGCAGGGAAATGAGGACACTGTGAAACGGTTGTTACAGCATTAACACTTACTCACAGAGGCATGCAGGTGCACTTCTGTGTGACACAAGATACAGTTTTGTTTGTACAAACCCTGTGATTTGAGGTCAGGCACAATGACAAATGAGAGGAAATGAGGACAGAGCTGTTGGGCTCTTTAAAAGAGGACAACCTTCTCATCAAAATCTCACCATGATAAGGTGATCTGTGTCCTCATCTGACCTGCAAAAAATGAGGACAGTAAAAAAAATTTTTTTCATTCCAATATTCTGAGCTGTGAAAAGGTTTCTATCTGATTTCCTCTTCTTTGCAAAAGTAAGATTTATAGTCCTTTCTAAGTATCTGAATTTGATATAATCCCATACTTTGACTAGACTTCTCAAATGCCAATTTTGCTGTTCAGAGGCAGATTTTCTGCCGTGTTTTGGATTGTTGTCCTGCTGAGGAACATAATTCCTACTCACTTAAAGAGTCTTTCAAAGTGTTGCTGAATTTCTTTGCTCTGCAGGTCTAGTGGTACTCAGGCCTGGGTGTCACTGATGAAACAGAACTTACTGGTCAAAAAAGTACAGTTTTTCAAAGTCATACAATAAATAACAATTAGGATAATTCTATACTTGCGTAAGTACATATATGCATATATTTTGTTTCTTCCATGATGCAATTTACTGTTGACCTACTGTTTTATTTTAGTCTCTCACAAAAAAATCTCAGGAAATACACTGAGATTTGTAGGTTATAATGTAAAAAATCTAAAGAATTTCAAGTGATATTTATTTGCCTTTTCAAAGCTCAGCACTCTTTACCAGGTCACTTGAGTCGAGATGCTGAATCAGCCTTGTCAGAACATCTATGCACAAATCCGAAAACTGTGTTTTCTCTTTGAAACCAAGGTTTCAATTTCTATTCTTAAAATCTTCCATTCAAAGTTTTGTCATTTTAATCTTGAGAAAGCCATGGTGGTTAAAGGGTGCAAAAAATGTATAAAACCATGAATTCAGTGCAAATTCAAACGGTATTGCAAACTCAAAGCTTACACTTGCAAACAAAGAAAATTAGACTAACACACAATACACAGGCAAAAATGCTGCAAAGAAGAAATGCTCCAATCACAGAAAAGAGGAGAAGTGCAAACAAATACAAAACCCCTCAGCAAGCATAAAAATTGTGCTTATACACAAAGTGCATACAAAGAGAAAATGCTGCAAATGCAAAAAAAAACAAACAAACAAAAAAAAAACTTAAAAGTTAAAAAAGCTTCATGGAAAGTATGGAAAGTAGCTTTCCATAAAAGAAATGCTTCAGGCTGCTAGAAGAAGAAGATCATCAACATGAGGGACCAGATCATAGATATTACTACAAATTAATGGGTCGATCGGTTAAAAAAATATAACTAGATGCCATTATTCCTTTACATCCAGGGTCTGGTCCCATATGAGTTGATGATCATCTCCTCCTACTTGTCTAGAGATTTTCCATTATGTTAACTAATGTAGTTTTTTTTCTGTCTTGCAGCTGTTTTGCTACTTGCAACATTTTACCCTTTGTGTGTTTTTTGTTGGTGTGTTAGTCCAGTTTTTCTGGTTTTTTGTCTCATTTTTAAATTTTCATTACTTTTTAAATTGACTTTTTAAATCCATGTGTTTAAATCTCTTGGCCACCGTATCATAAATTCAATATTATATTACAGCTTTTTTTTATAATCATTTGTTAGTTTTGCAGTTAATCCATGTTTTGCGTGCAATGAACGTTAAATTCTCCATCTGAGATTATGATTTGTTCAAATCTTTGAATGAAGAGAAAACCTAAAGAAAAAAAAAAGGGAAACTGAGCAAGGTGAAGTTTTGGTTTTGTTTGAAGCTTTCGGGGCTGAGGTGTGTGCTGAGAGCATAATTAGAAAAGCTTAAAGGAGAGCTGTGGGAGGAAGGCAGGATGGGATTGAGCCACACACTGATGGTTTAACCAGACCCCAGGTGCTGCAAGCCACCAGATTTACTCACCTACCAAGCTCAATGGCTCTCTCTATTCCCACACACAGGGGGGAGTTTTATACACTGCCATTAAAATACAGTAAGAGACAGCTTTTGTAGGCATTAAAACATATCAAATTTATACTAAACTTAGATTTCACAGAACCTCAAAACTGCCATTACTCCATAATAGAGTTTATTCCTTTCAACACTAATTTTACAAAACATGGATGACATTTCATGTTTAATCTTTTAAAAAGTTATGAAGCACTGCCTGTTTAGAAACCATTATCATATAGGCAAAGTGAGTTTAATAAATGAAAAAGACATTCAGAATGTTGATTTTAAACATTCCTGCCGTCAGTAAGAGAGAGATTAGATTATTTTGTATTTTGGAGAGACAGTTCAGGTTTTCTTTCAGTGAGGTTTTTATGAACATTTATGTGTGGTTAATATCTTAGCTCTATTAGATAACTTCTTCCTTCTAAATACCGATTAGTTACTTATCTTATAAAGTTTGAGAACTTCTCAGACTAAGGTTGACATTTGGTACCTGAAACATCCCAAAAATGTAATAGCAGTGCATGAATACTCTATTTTGTGAGCCTTTAAACCCTTATCGCACTGTAAGAGAGGTATTTATAAAAAAAAACTAATAGTGAAGTACACAAAAATCTTGGGTACATTTCCAAATTAAAATCCATCTTTGGTAAAAAAAATAAATAAATAAAAAAGCTTTAGAACTGTAATGTTTCATTATTTGTGGGGAAAACTGTAATAAGGCCCATTCAGATTAATGGTGTGATAAAATGACCAGAATGTAAAACTGACAAAATCTAAAGGATGTTTTAAAAGAAGTATGTCTAAAGACTTGCCCAACTATAGTATATGAAAGGGAACCACTATTTCAAATAATAACCTCGTGGAACTTGAAGAATTAAAGGGAACTATCACTTTAAGAAAACCATAGTGCAGTGTCTTCTCTTTGATTTGTGACTATGTGGTTGCTCTGGTCAGCCATGTCATCCATCAAGGCCTCCTGAAATCATTCTTTTTGGGGCGACTGTTATCTCTCACTGACACATGCTGCAGGACAGGCCAGTATTAACTTGTAAGAACGCAGAAACCATCACCAGGACATAGAAAACAGCTCTTCTTCTCACAGACATTTTTTTAGATTTCACATCCAAGGTCTTTCACTGAAATGTCTCCAGCTTTTATCTTATTTCCTTTTTAATTCCTTCTTATGATATTTGTCGTTTTTGTTGTTGTTTACAGTAAATTATTTCCTAATTTACTCCATAATTGCTACTTCTGTTTAATTTAATTATAACCAGGCATTGCATTATAACATTTAAGAAACATGGGATTACACTTGTGTAAAAAAAGGGTAAATCCTTTTGTCAGATGTTTGGGGAAGAGGGAAGATAGAGTATAGTCATGCCTGGGGCGGGGGGGATAAAACAAAGAGTGCGTGAGAAACCTAGAGATAACCTCTGAGACAGGAAAGCTGGTGACAAAAAAGCAAATAAAGGAAGGAAAGATAACATCAGCTTTTGGGGCTGAGTAGCTAATAATTAGTTTGTAACGTTTTTGAGGGTTTTTTTCTAAAAGGAAGGTATAGATGCAACTCAGGGTGACAGATTGGAGGTAATGAGGCTTAAGTAGCAAGGATTTTCTCCCCCTATGGAGAAGAAACATAATGGGACATAGGAGACTTTTCTTTCAAACAAGCATTTACCTTGGTCTGCATACACTTCTGTCTGCTCATGAAACACCTAATATTCTCTGATGTGGTCCTTGTCTTGTTAAGGGCCTGTTGAAGTGAGATCTGAAAGTCACTTCAGAAACAGAAATCTATAAATGAGTAAATATGATTTTTTGATCTTCAGGGCATGAGTGGGGAAAACTGAACAAGCACCGACAGTCAAGAAGTGAGAAGATAGTCTCCCCCTGACTCTCCCCTCCTGGGAGAAACTGTATGAATTCCACACACTGGGAATGACATCATGCAAAGATTCCTTAACAAGTTGCATCCAGCATGCATGCATGCACTCCTAGACTCTGATTGATCATTTTCACAGGGCCAGGAAGCAGGCAGCAGGGACACATTGGGGCATGTTTCTAATCTAGATATCATGTGGTAGTGGTTTTCTCTTGCAATTTCAGCTTTAAGCTCTGTGTGATGATTCTGAGATTTGACAGATTTAACTGAAGCAGCATGGGAAAGCAGGAGTGTGTTCTTGAATGTAATTGAGATGAAGTTTGGGAATACAAACATTTTTTAGAAGCAAGACTATTAAGCGTCTTAATTCCTTTCCCTTTCCCAAGAGATAAATCTTTGGTCTCAACTAAAATATCTGAGCCATTTTATTCAATCTCATTTTAAATATAATTGGATAAATCTACATGTGAGTCTTGACAACAGGAAAAGCAGAATTGTTTTTATCTCTTTTCCCTTGTTTATAATTTAACACAACTACCTCCCCAGATTTTTTATATATAGCGAGAGTATTAATACTATGTGATCTTTTCCAATACTCAATTTCCAGATGGTGGTCTGGACACCACCCAGTAACACATCTGGAGTTTGGAATATTGTTTTATAACCAAACAGTTTAAATTTATCCAAAACTTTACTCTGTCTGCATGTTTCTTGGTCATCAAGTTATCAACAAAACTTTAAGGTCTTCAATGAGTAGTTTGATTTGTTGAGAATAATTCACAAATAGATAAACTCCATGGTGACTATCGGAAATAATGATTGGGTTGGAATGGGTTAACTTAGCTTTACCCTTTTTTGAGTGATGTAAAAATAATGAAAGTCTTTTTTTTTCCTTCCTGTTTTCTGCTGTTGCTTAAAAAAACATTTCAATTCTTTTTGCCTCTTTCCAACCCCTGACATGAGTAAATCTCAGAGTACCTCCAAGCTCTGCTCTGCGAAATAGAGAGGGAGAGATGGAATTTGGGGGATTGCAGGAGAAGACATCACAGTCTTTACTGCAGCTAAAAGATTCATTTAGAAAATAATCAGCCACCAAACAAGGTAACAGGGATTTGACCTTTCAAGGTCCAGAACTTGAGTTTAGATCTTTCATTTGCACATTTATACCTTTAACTGACATTTGATCAAAATCAGCTCTTTGAATGACAAAAAACTTAAATAAGTCACAATGATGCTTCTTTTTATAGTTTTTCCCTGCTAGTAAATTTGGGTGCATTTTAGCAACACATCATTATACAGTTTCTAAAGATGAGTTCTGTGATGTTCTGTAATATCCTCTGAATATCTGAATTTACTGCAGCATTCCTTAAGTCTACCCTAACTTTAATGGATCATAAATCCTTCTTTTATCCAGCCAGTTCGTGTGGAATAGATTTTGTGTAATTAACATTGATTTGTGAAAAGCTGATGTCTCCTTTGTATGTTCAGGCCATATCATTCCTGCAGGAGCACAACAGCCAGTGAAGAAATGTGGAAAAGTATGATTAGTGATTTAACCAAAGACACAAACATGAAGCCAAGAGATCGGCTCATCATGTTCATCTCAGCCAAGTAAGAGAATCTGATCCTGATCTAAACCCATCTGAGCTTTCTGTACAGAGTAAAAGCTTCGGAGGCATCAATGCTGGCTTACACAAGCTTGCTATTTGAACGTGAATACAGTAGGAAACTATAAGGATGGTAGTACAAAGTACAAAGAAATATACTTGTAACCATCTTAATGTACCAGAAACACAAGAAAGACATGTAAAAAAAGTGAAAAGCTACGCTTCATTTTTAACTTGTATGAATGTACATTAACATAGTAGAAGAGCAAATTCTAAACTAATAAACTACAAAATATTGATCCTTTGCAGACTTTTATTATTTTCTATGCAGCAAAGAATAATTTGAACTGTCTGGAGTTTGTTGTTTATTACATTATTCATTTTATAATTCACCTTTGATCTGTGCATCACACTGAGTTTGGTGATTAAAGCCAAATATATGGTATAGGGATGGTCTGACGGTCCTCGTCTCTGACAGGATGGTACCTGTTCATCTAATGGGTTGGTCTCATTTAAGATATGATTAGTCAGAGGTATTCACGCTGCCTACTCATATCCTTAGGGTTACATAATGTAATACTTTATGAAATAAATAAAGTAATGAAGTAAATTTCATAATAAGAATTTAGAGGAAAAGCTATGAATATTCACTCTAGAGGATAATAGATTACTAGTGTGGAAAGGTGCACACTACAGAGGACCCAGGCAGGGTTTGACCCCCAGACTTTTGGGTGAAAGTAACCAGTCAGCCAAAGGGATATCCCCTTGGCTAAGTAGCCAGTGAGCATGATCTGCTGGAGGTATAGTGATAGGACCCCACACTGTCACACTAGTGATAGAGAGATTGTTTTTGGTTAGACTAATATGTGAAAAAGTTTTACTGAAAATACAAGACAGAGTGATTCTGGTTTATTGTCTCTTATATCACATTTACACTTTGTTGGGATCCGGAGTCTGTCTGCCATCTTTTCTCCAGCAGAGCGCGCCGTGGGTCTTCTGGGCTGGAGCCCTCAATCACACCTGAGGGTCGTCAGCTCATCAGAGGCTCCTTCTACATAAGCAGCTGTCAGACCTTGCTTCGACGCCGCAGTG
>JAUZNJ010030295.1:0-14868 GCA_034780135.1 Jordanella pulchra
TATATATATACATATCTCTCTGTCTGAAATAGCTGCTACTGTTTGTATTCATAAAGAATGAAGCAGTTTTAAAACTTGAAATTTGTATTTCTTAGCTATTTAAGTCATAACTATTTGAACTGCATAGTATGTTTTCAGTTACTGTGAGTTCAAAAGTTTTTGTTATGCCCAGCGTCTCACTAATATGCACACAATTATGCTTTTATCTACAAATTTATTTTGACAGTGATCTTACCTCATGTTTGAGGACTTTTTAAACATTAAATTCAATTAAATTGAAACTCAATTGAGGAAGACTACTGCAGTTTGGGAATTTAAGTCGAAGGACAATGAATAATTATTGACGGTAAATAGGTCTTTAACACTTAAATTTTTTTTTTATTTAAATGTCCATTATCAACTCTTCATTAATCCCCTCATCTGTCTTTTGATCTAACTAATCCCCCCTCTTTTCAACCCCATCCCTTTTTCCCACCTGTTTCTTGCTCTGCTCTGCACACCCACCCACCCCACCCCCTTAATGCTGCTGGCATTCAGACAACAGAAGCTGGTTTAGAAAGGGAGGGGGAGGAGGGAAGAAATCAATAAGGCATGATTTATTGATTACTAAAAAATGATAGCACTCATTAGCCCCCCAATGGGACCTCAGCATTAAGCAGATGACAAAATGTCAGCCACCCACACCCTACCCCACCTGTCCAGTATTTGAGGATGCTGTGGAGGTGGAGTCTTAGATATAAGACAAAACAATAAAGGTTACGTAGAACCCCAAAAGGTGGATGTCATTATGGATGGTTTCCCACTTGGTAATGTTCATCAGTGTAAGCACACTGGTCTTCCTTAAAATGATAAGTTCTGGCATTGTTAGCAGAAGAAACTCTAGACATTAAAGCATAATTTGTGACAGCATTAGACAGAATATCAAAGTGTACCAAATGAGCAAGCAAATTTTTGCTAGATAAGAGATCTAGAAATACAAGCGCAATAAGCAAGTGCAAGACGATGATCCTGTATTCCTTGCTTTGACTTGCTCCCAGTGTTTGTGTATTTCCCTATGGCTTTAAAGTGAAGTTTTTCCCCAGCACCCTGCAGCTGCAGCGACAATCTCTCATGTCCGACTGTGTGAGTGTGTCACTGGGAGGAAGGGAGGGGCATGGGTAAGGCCCCAGGAAGGACTGAATGGGTGCTCCATCACCTGATGGCCAACCTCTCACAATGATGCATGAAGCCCGGCAGGATGTGGTGCATGGACCTCTGAGACCAAAACTCTACACACACCTCAGGCATAATTGGCAGTTCAAGTACTGGGAAGCCAAGGTTTGGTTGGGATTCCTTGCTTAGAGAAAAGAAAAAAATGTTCAATGCATACAATTAAAAGTTTAAGGTAAAAATCTAAGGTAGAGATATCTGCCTTCAAACAATACTTCGATGAAAGAGGTGATCTTTCTCCTAGTTTGAATTGATAATAAAATAACTATTGAAATTATCATACAGATAAAAATAATGTCAGCTGATGGTATTCCAGATTTATTTTCCTGTTTTGCAGGTGACTAGTTAGTAATTTATTATCCATAATAAAAAAAATGCACCATATACATCAGATATTGAGACAATTTCAAGTAGTATTGTTAAATAGTTCCAAATGTTCTATTATGCTACCAAAACCACTCTGAAACCTTAACCACACATTAAAAGACTTCCTTAACCATGAGCTTAAAATATTTTGCTTATAACATTATACATATTATATAAATATATAGTTTTCTGAATGTATTCCATAAGAGTAACTCTCAAATAGTAAAAAGAACATTGTTTTTCTTTTTTTAATTTTTCCTCTGTGTTTCTGTGTGTTAGATCTTTCTACTGGTAAGTATATCATGTTTAAAAATCATAGCTCCTTATCATTTAATAATCCCTCTAAAAAAGATGCTTTAAAACATTGTGTGAATTAAAAAGCATAGACTTACTTAAGAACTCAGTCATGTCTTGAACATTTCTTGATTAAAGGCAGCGAGTTGTCATTCTGTGTTAAGCTGATGTCAGCAGCTTCTAACCAAGATTTATAAAGTGTTTGTTTCTTCAGATATTGAGCATCTCCTCTGTGTGCTGAATTTGCACGTCACTGTTGCGTAGGCTTACACCAGGAAACTGTAGTCCTATTTTATACACTTGAGTAACAAATAACAAATCTGTTGTAAAGCACAGTAATTATTGACGTGTTACTTACTTTTACAAACCAGTGATTCTTGAGATAAGAGACAAAATGAATTCAAATTTTCACGAAAACTAATCTAACCATGTATCAGTTTATGTATTCAAATATGACAAATAATGTTTTGTTAATATAAACATGGATAGGTACACCACCCAGCTGCAACATTTTTATGAAATGTACATTTTTATTGAACATAAACTACAACTTTGTTAACACCGTCAGACAAAAATACATCAATAAGAATTTGTTTTTGAATGAACTTATTACTGATGTTTTCCTCTATTTTGTTTTATAGTTTTTTTTAATTATATACATGTTTTTAAACAAATCATACAACCTTAGAAAAATGTATTTTGCTGGTATTTATTTACTCCTGATCAGTTTATACAAAACGCTTGCATTTAATCATTACAATAAACAGTGTAATTTAGAACTGATAAAAACATAAGCACCAATTAAATAAATTCAATGGTTTTACAAACAAATGTTTTTGAAGTAACAGAGCAAATATTCAAAACAAAAAATCATAATGAAGCCTATATGATTTGGTTAACGCCATATGATAGAGGTGACAAGTTTGGTGGTGACAAACTTATTAGTAAAAAGAAAAGATTGCACTCAAATTGACAACTGAATTTAAATAAATGTTGAAATGTTGTACAACATGGTGAGAAAATGTGCAAATAACCATACTTAATGTTGATTTCATTCTTAATGCTAAGACCTCTTTGAAGTATATTGTTAACTAATCTTTAAAAACAATAATAAAACTGATGTCAAAATCCTACTTATCAAATCTGATTGTCAAGCCAGTCAGTAGATTTAATCTCCAAGCAATAGAAGTGTTACATGTTCTTCTATGAAATTCATGACTGCTGGATATATGCTGTATATGCCCCTGGTACCTACACCGACTTCCTTCATGTGCTCTTTTGCTCTCCTGACTCTGTTTTTGCTTCCAAAATCTTCTATTATTTCTCCTATCTCTTTTCCACAATTCATAGATTTTTCTATTTTTCTGTCCTATAAATTCGTCTTATAAACTCGTCCTTCAGCTCATGCTGGCTATCAAATTTTTTCCCTCCTTTTTTTCTGATACTTCCTGTTCTTTCTCTTTCAGTACTCCAATGACTTTTCTCCATTCAGGCCATTCTAGCTGGAATGCATACCATTCTGTAATCAGTACACTGTCATGGGATAAGCATATACTTTGAAAAAATATATTATTTACATTAAATATTTGATAAAATCATATTCAGTTTAAACCATAAAGTTATACAAGTTGCTGAAAATATATATTTATACATAAAGAAATATGGATGCATGCAAAGTAATTCCATGTATGTCTAAATACATCAAAATTACTAGATTGCACACTAAAGTGAATTTTGTCAGCACCATCACTGAGGGTGTAAACACTATCAGCTGGCTATCCTGTTGATGCTGACATCTTATGGAGTTGACAGAGGGCCATACTATTTCCATTTATATTTCATTTTATCTCAGAATTTTTGTAATTGTTTTAAACTATTGTAATGTATTGCTTTCTGCTCCAGGACAAAGACTTTCACAGATACTGTCCATGCGCATAGATATGTCAATTAATATGCTGACAGTGCCAAGGTTTATTTTTCCTGGTTTTTGAATAAATTCTATTTTGTGTTATTTTTACTCAAATTCCATACTTTGTCCAGCAGACATGTTCTGTCCGTCATTTTAAGAATCACTGAAGCTAATTGGTTACAGTCCTAGTTACTGCAAAATTAACGTAGTTACTGTAATCCATTCCTTCATAACGACTTAGTTCCAAAACTGCTCCTGATGGAACTTATATGCTCTGTTGGTGAAGAAAAAAAAGAGCATTTACTCCAAAAGACCTCAACAGGACTGATTAAAGCCTTTCCATCTTCACAGAGATTCTTGACTTTACAAGACAACCAAATGAAAGCTAAACTAAAGCAAACTAAATACTAAGAAACAGAGTTAAAATATTGAAAAATATATCTAGTCTCCCCCTTAACTTTGCAGATTAATGTTAACACTGTTTTTTAACCCCCTTAAACCACCATTGGATTGGTTTCAGTGCTCCTATTATCCCAGAGGCTATTTTGTCGGATAGGGTCTCCCAAGGCAAACAGGTTCTGGATAATGGATCTGACAAATAGCAGTCCACAACTCTTATGACAACTAACATATTGAGGGAAGCCATGTCGCTTTGTTTGACAGACCATGGACCTCCTCCTAGAACCAGGCCTGGGATCAGAGTTTGTCATCAAGCCCCTGGTGGTCAGGTTCCTCTTCAAGGCACTAGGTCAGAGCAAGCAAGCCTGAATAAGTGGTGCAATGCCATCCCTCAGTGGCCCCACACCATGCAAGGGTATGATTGGGCAGCAGTAATAGGTAGGTCAAGGTCGACGATAGTCTTCGTAATGAAGTAAAGACAAAACCAACTAGACAAATGTGAAAAATAAGCAAAATAAAACTAGAAAACAACTGTCAAAAAAACTAAACATAACACAGAACTAACATGCAAAACTTGCATCTTTCCGTTTTTATTTTTCGCCACTAGGTAATATTGTTAAACAACCATAAATTGAATAAATTACACATCTTCCTAATGTTTCAAAATACCAAATATTAAGGAATCGCTTGGTATGAAATGGGTGTTTCTTCACTTACACCTACTATCAAACCAACCTGTTATTACTCCCTGTTTGTTTATCTCCTTCCCTCATTTCACTTCTGTGTTGTCACACCTGAAAACATTAATCCCAAATGCATTACATCTATCAATCTAGTCTCCTACTAAGATGTACAGCATGCGCTGGGGTGGTTCACAGTTGTGAAGTCACCAGGATTAAGATCACCTCTGAGTCTGAGGCCAGTCTGAGGCTTGAGTGGAAAAAGGCGGTTTGTCCCTTTCAGGTTGGAGGGGAGCACCTACCTCAATTGAAGGGGTGTTTTGGAGTCATGTTTACAAGAGAGGTGAGAATGGAGCAGGATATCAATAGACAAAATTGGTGAGGCTGTCACTGTAATGCAGATGCAGCAGCTGTCTGTTGTGGTGAAGAGGAAGCTGAGCAAAAATGTGTAACTCTCAATTTACAGATGGTCTACATTCCTAATCCTACCTAGAGTCTTGAAATCTGACTCATGAAAATGATCCCGAAGACATGCATCAGAAATTAGCTTCCTTTCAGGATGACTTGAGATTGGTATCCACAAGCGGGTTGTAAAATAGCCGCTTCTCCTTCACATCGAAAGGAGTCAGCTAAAATTGCTTCAACATCTGTTTCAGATGCCCCCTGGATACCCCCCTCAGGAAAAGTTTTAGGCATGTCTTATTGGGAGGGGGGCCAAGGTATGGCCCTGGACAGGCCTGAGTAACTGTGTCTTTTGGCTGGCCCTGGAACGTTTTGGGCTTCCCGCAGAGGAGAGGAGAGGAGAGGAGAGGAGAGGAGAGGAGAGGAGAGGAGAGGAGAGGAGAGGAGAGGAGAGGAGAGGAGAGGGTGTCTGGGTAAGAAAGTCTAGATGTCTCTGCTGAGAATGTGGCCCCTGTGAACCGATCCCAGCGAAAGGGAAGAATATTATTAGTATTAGTACTTTTCTTTATTATAATTGCAGTCACCTTGATTATCTATAATCTTTTTTTTCACCCTTTGAAAATATGTAAATGGTTTCTAATGATTTCTATTATATATTAATTTTGTGCCCTGACTGTATTTTAACTGTGCAACTGGCATTTTAAAATAACAGCGTTGCCCTCACTTTAACAAAGAGCTTCAGCAATACCCAAAACTCGGGTATTACTGCAAAGCTGTGACATCTTATCTTCAGCTGGATGAATAGACTACTGTTAGTTCAAACACCTCAAAATAAATGTTCTGATTCCTGTGAGACCAAAAAGTAAAAAAAAAAAGATTCTTAGAGTAATCATTAAGGGTGTTTTCCACAGCATGTCTTTCCGAACAACTTGGGGTGCCTGACTTGGTGGTCTCTTTTATAAAACTCCTTACCTCATTCTCTGTAAACCGGAAATTATATTTTAAGGGAAAGATGGTGTAGAATAATGTAAAGTAGCTAAGCATCTCTTCGAAAACCCTTTGTATTGGACAAGGAGAAAAAAAGCAGGGCACAAAGGGAAGAGCATGCTGGGTGGAAAGAAAGTTTCAACCTAAAATAATGCCAAGATGCATTAAGGATAAAGTATAGTTACATCTGACAATTCCTCGATAAACAAATGCCTTAGACAAGGAGCTAACTAGGCGAGCCGGCCTTTAAATGTTTTGAAATAGCAGCTGTGACGAGTTCTCCATCTGCCCACCATTCACAAAGACTCTTCAAATAAATGCTGAAAATGACAAATTCTGCCCCAGACCGCTTTGGTTGATTAGACAAACTTTGAAAATGAGTTTGGACAAACTTTTGTGTGAGCACCTTGTCCTATATGAAAAATTTCTTAATGGTGTATGTCAGTGTATACATATCTTTGTTTAAAGTGCAGTGTTGGCAGAACTCTGCAGACTTAATTCTACAGGAAGTGGTTTAATCAGAAACCCCTTTGAAACAAAACACTTTTAGAAGAATGCCAATCCAAATCCGCTTTGCGGTTAAATAGAAATATCAGTTCCAAATAAAAATTTGATTGTATCACATTGCTGAGAGGTGTGAGATAGAGTGTGCGAAAAGAGGCATTTCTTTTGGCCAAGTGGTCAACAGACGGACTGCTAAAGGCCTTGATGTTTCCCTCACATGGTGTTTAACACTACCTCACAGCCGCCAGACGCCTGGTCACTTCCACCGTCTCCAAGTGAATCAAAACACACATTTGTGATTTGGCTTGTAGAAAAACCTGGCACTTACAGAAATGGTTTTTGTGGTACTTTTCATTTGGTTTAGTTGGGTTAGAATTCAGGAAACTGTTGTGTTTCCCTAGGTTATGGAGACAAACCTTGCCATAATTAACAATGCAGCAGTTAACTAGAACTATTACAACATGTACTTAGAAAGTTGTTTTTTTGTTTTGTTTATCTTTTGTTTGTTTTTTTGTGGTGCAGCTACCTTCCAAAGAGTTTTAAGAGTTGGTTGAATTGTCACTCTGTATAGCACTTCTATGATAATAATAATAAAAAAAAAACAAACAAACAAACAAAAAAAAACATGAAAAAAAGATGGGAAATTGCAATGCCATTTATTAGCTGTATGATAAGCTAATACATCCACTGTGCATGAAAACTATGAATTTCATTAAATCTTCACTTATCATAAAAAATAAAAAATCTTATGTAACCAGTAACACCTCTTTACCTGCAACAAATTCAAATGTGATGAGATGTGTGAACCAGAGACCTGTACCATGAAGCGTGCTTAACCTACTGAGCCTATTCAGCTGAACCTATCCACAACAATGGTAATCACAATCGGCAGTATTATGGGAAAAAAAAGTCTCACTGAAAATTCAAAATTAAAGGGACAACGAATGGTGTGCCAAAGGATTGCTGACTTCGTAAATGCCTAAGTTACACATCACTGTCAGTGAACAAAGCCATGCATCCAAATCACTGTATTGCATATTAATCGTGTGTATAACAGTCTCATCCCCCAGATGTAACCCACCAGGAGTGAAGAGGACCTTGGAACAGATAAAAATACAAAAAAAAGAAAAACATAATGTTGTCTGATTCGTTGGACTTCTTATTGTTTATGTATAGTAAAGCAGGAAGCTGATGCCAGAATTGCATCATATTATTACAAGCAATGGTTAGTTGAGAGAAATCATCCTGATTTTTGAGTGGTGTCAGAACTCGGTGAGGACTAATGGGAAAATTCTACTCTTCTTTTAAAGAGTGAAAGCCCTTAAACATCATGCAGCCTTAAAGGTACAGAAAAACCTCTATGTCTTTTCCACTAAAATGAAACCTCATGTGATGACTAGCATTTTTGTTTCACTCTCAGACAGCCTCTGCTCTACCAGGCAGTAAAGGGAAATACATCATCAATGTTTCATTTCACTGTAACATTACAGACTTCTTCCTTGAGTTTTACTTTTAACCTGGCTGGGTACATGAAGCTGCTGGTTGTGCAATATTGCAAGACCATACACATGATCTGTGATACAGTGAGGGCTGCACTCCTGTGGGTCCTCGATCTGGGATATATTTGCCAGTTCAGCCAATGAAAACATGTGTTGCTTATA
Organism: Jordanella pulchra; assembly: GCA_034780135.1. Classification (NCBI taxonomy): domain Eukaryota; kingdom Metazoa; phylum Chordata; class Actinopteri; order Cyprinodontiformes; family Cyprinodontidae; genus Jordanella; species Jordanella pulchra. The sequence goes on from JAUZNJ010030295.1 coordinate 8,412, forward strand.
TAAGTAATTGTAATCGTGATCAAAGGATCAGATTTGTCCCAGAAGACGCATTCCTGTCTCAATGCTCTTCTCACAATTTGAGCCCTAAATTCAACTTCAATGAGAATCATGTCTTCAATGAAAGGACACAGCATTGTTTCCAAAACAGCTGATTGGCTGGTGGGTGAAATCTTTTATTGGATTCAGATCAGTGCTGGAAGATAGCCTGACCTGTAGCGGGTTTGGCATTCAAAGTAAGGTACCATGGTAACTTGCCTCAATGAGAATGAAACCAGCTTTGTGGTACCAGAAAATCAGGGTTAGCCCTGTATTTAAATGGCAAAGCCGGTATAATCCAGCTTCATGGTATGGACCTCAGGAGGCGATAGGAACAATGATCAGAAACAACCTCAGTTTGAATATTAAAAATAACTCAAACACATTTTAATTGTATAACATAATGAATTCAGTATAAAAAGTTCTGAACTACTCCAACTGGTTTCAACTAACATTCAACAATGCTATATAATGGTAATATTAGTGATTTATTAGCTGATAGTTTAGCTTGGTGTTCGCTGTACATCTAATTGCTATCAAGTCGTTGATATCAACATCGTTTCGATAGTGGGTAACATACCAATGTCAGTGACTCAGTCTGCAATACTGCGAAATGGAGCACTTCCTTCTGCAAACTTTCTCCCTCTCCTTTTTTTCCCCGTTTAAATTTTGACTGTACTCTGAATTCCTATGCTCACATATCTAGACTTTCTCACTGTTTTTCCTTTGCTTGTGTTATGATCCGTGGTTCTTTGTGTTATTCTTGAAGCTTCCTGCTGTCTCTGTGTTCTCTGTGTCGTCCTGTCCTCCCCTGATTACCCCCAGGTGTGTCTTGTTTCCCTGATTACCTCCCTGTGTATTTAAACCCTTCTGTGTCTCTTGTTCTTTGTCGGATCCTTGTCTGAGATTGTAGAGTAAATCTTCTGCCTCGCATATGTCCAGCGCTACCGGTGTTAAACCCTGGATTCAGTTTAGCCGTGCTGCCTGGTCTGAGGAACTTTCAGTTGCTCTATTTTGGACTCATTCTTCATTAAAACCTTCATTTACTCACCACTTCCTGGTTCCAGCCTCTGCCTCACCACCTCCAAAACAACCGCTTCATGACAGCTTGCTGAGACACACAACAGTGGGGCTCAGGCCTGCTCTCTCTAAAGGTGCTCCAGAGGCCTAAAAAATTAGGTTACACAGTAAACATCGTAAGCATAATTTATGTATGGTAAAGATACCATTTATTAATAAATAACGGATAGCTTATTAATGTGTTGACCAAACACTTTCCACAATCTGAGATGGGGTCTTATGTTGGTTATGGTGTGGTGTGGTGAGGGGACATATTTTGTTTTTTTGCCTTTAGGTTTAAATATTTTCATATTTTTCAAAGTTTTAACTTCAGTTGGATAGCTCTTTGTCATTCTTTTTTTTATTTTTAGGGGCATAGTATTAGTGAAAAGGTCAGTGACCCAGCTGTCAGGGGCTAGAGCCGGTTTATGTTTACCGGATGTCTTCTTCTCATCTCTCTCAACCCCATTCCTTGTTAGCCTTCTTTTACATAAAGGCCACTAGTGCCAAAAAAGAAATTTCATTCATTACCATCATTACCTCCAATTACAAGGTATCAAACTTAATATTTACAGCCATTCTGCTCTTCCAGACTCTACCTGTTAACAGCTCCCATTAAAAAAGCACACCCCAAATCTGAACAATGTGGTGCATGATACATCTGCTCCTGTTCTGCATTACATTAGTAAATTACCAACAACATACCCTGAAAATTCACATGGATTTTTTGTTGTTGTTGTTTGGACAAGGAATATAAAGGCTGATGATCAAAGATTCCTAATGAGATGTACTGAATTACATATACAAATGTCTTTAGCATGCACAAAATGTGAGTGAGTTGCAGGTGCTATATACAACCAATTTCATTTCTTGTAAAAGTAAATAGTTGTCCACATTTATTTTTTGTTAAATTCAGAGAGCCAAAGGTTCCTCTTGTAAAGAGACCCACATCCCTTCCCAGGTCTATTTGCAAGATCTCCTGATATTCTATTTTTTCTAAACATGTCAAATATTTAAGTTCAGTTATTCTTTTTATGTTTGATGTAATTGTATGAAGATTGTCTGCTGTAGCACTGCATCAGTTTGTCCTGGCCTGTTCAGTTGTTTTTTTTTTTTCTATACCAATATAATTCTATTGTTATTTTTGACAGTCCACATATGTGTGCTTGTGCATAGGATCTCTCTCCATCATCTAGTCATTTTACCAATGCTTTATTTTTAGTAACAATGACTGCAGATATTTTGCATGTCAGTTTTCACCTGACTTTAAGAAATACTAAATAAGATACAAAAACTGCTCCTGCAGTTGGGTTTCAGATTTAAAAAAACACTTTACACATGATAAATGTTTACATTGGCATATTATCCACCCATAAATATTCTCTCATGTGGTCATCAGAATATGATCTGCATATTAATGTAGGCACATATGCAAAAAATAGTTTTCACATGTCTGCTGAAATGCACATGTAAATCACTCACATTCTTTGAAGATCTAGTCTGCTCATACAAACACTTTTGCTTTTGCACTTTTGTTTTAAGACATGTAAACCTTTAGAGGACTAAACACTAAGTGCTTATTATTGCCGATATTAATCAATCAAGACCTTGATCTAAAATATGCCTAGCCAGTGCTTAATAATGTTTACGATTCTGCATTCTTTCATCCGCATTCTTTTTTCAGCATTAGGCATTTTTCTACTTCAAAAGAGTGTATAAAGTTTGACTTTAATTGATGCTCCTGCCATCATTAAGCCCCAACATAAATGGGTTAAGATACCAGAAGAATTTAATCAACAAATGTAATCTCACAACATGTAGTTCTACCATTTGTGACAACATATATATTTGACTTGGAATAAAAAGCCAAAGTTTCCAATCCACATAATTATGGGGCAGATTATATGGCTTAATGATTATTTTGAGTCACATTTTGCTTCACCTCCTGTCGATACTGTGCTAACAAAAGCTACAGAAGAAGTTCCGTGAAAACGTAACTTTATCAATTCAAATTTTCTTCCTTATTGAAATAAGGACTAACTAGACATTTCCTTAGCCAGATCAACAAAAAATGTGTATGGTATAGTAACAGAAGCAACAGTTACAAATTGGTAATCCAAAGCTCAGCTGTCTCCTGGTTTATGTGGTTGGTTGGTTGGTAGGTTGGTAGGTTGGATGGATCACCTCATCAACCCTTCTTACAGAAAGATCAGTATTCTTACACTAGCTGTGTGATTGTCGTAAGTTGTGATGAAATGAAGAATCCAAATGCAATTCTTTAAAGATAGAAAGGGGAAGTTTTCCCATAACCTCATCTTGGTAGAAGAAATAGAAACAGCAACAAAACAAGGTGTCAGGCAGGTGGAGAGGCTCTGATGCAGTTTGTGTACACTGGTGTGACACATCTATAACAACGTGTGTACCCACTCACAGACACCCACATTAGCATAAAACAGCTTTGCATATGATCTGAGCACTTTCCACAACACTCAGGCCGACACAGAGAGTGCAAGTTGAGAGGGAATAAATTAAAGCTCTTGCTTTCTTTAGTGCAAAGCTGAGACGATCACTTGCTGTCAAGAAGCAGCAACTACAGTCTACTTCCAACTTCCTTTGGTCGGCTTATAGTCCCCAATAACAAACAAACAGCAGACAAGAAAGTCAGCGGCTCTCATGCCTCTCAGTCAGGCTCTTTTTTAGAAGGTGTATTGCATTAATAAAGAATGTTAAGCCTGAAAATATGTTTTTGCATTAATTGAAAATAATTTCTTACAGCTTGATATGTAATGCCCCCACTTACATATAAAATTAAAATAACTTTGAAAAAGCCTATTTAGTCATAATTGCATGTGTATTAAACAAGTAATATGTGCTCTGACACAAGTCCAGGGGCCATCTGAGATTGATATAGGACAAACATGAATCCCTCTATTTCAGGCAAGAATTCCCCTCTGACCTGAAAAGTGCAAGACACCATTTTCTGGCTAAGAGAATTGGACTCAGATTTGGAAGAGATGTTCATCCTGGTTATTCCCACACAGCTGCAAACCGCCCCAGCAGATGCTGCAGGTCATGGTTTAAGAGAACAAGCAGAACCACCACTTGTTTGCTCCAATAAATCATCCAATAGGGCATGCAGAATACCAGTGACACAGGTCAGTCCTGCAATAGTCAAACATGCATTGGGCACAGGTATGTAGGGGACAGGCTCTGCTTGTACAGAAACCAGTTGGACAATCTCCCATGAAATCTTAAGCACACTGTAGAGGGTGTTGAGTTGGCTAAGTGCTTCATGGCTGGGAAGAGAACACAAAGCCAAGGTTTGAAAATTAGCCAGGCTATCTTGTTTAGCATCATGTCATAGGCCCTGCTGAGGAAGCTGAGGGGCGTGCTACCCCTGTTGTTGGAGCATATCATCTGGTCCCCCTTCTTGGGAAGGTGACCACCACCCCAGTCTGCCACCACCTATGCCTTTCCATTGTGAATTTATTTCACTCTAATTGTGAACTAATCCAGTTAATTCAGTTCAGGATTGGTTGGAATACAAATTCGAGAGAGATGACAGAAATAGGTTAAAAGAGAAGCTGAGATATTTGGATGCCCTTTGTTTAGAAATTATGAGATCAATGCCTGTCATTTCAGCCTAACAGCTGAACACATTATGCAAAATATATTGAAAGACCGATTAAAACATCCTACGAAAAATCCTAACCATAAACTGAGTTCTTTTGAGAAAAGCATAAGTCTACCGAAATTAAGAAAACTCCATCAAATTCTAAAATTGCTTAAAACAAAAAACAGAGTCCCAAAACCCTAATTAAGTAATATTAGCAGGTTATCAGTGAATCTCACTATTAATGTATATTAACTTTATGAACTTTGAATGTATATGGTTTTCACTTTTTAAAGATACATATAGTGAACCACATGAAGATAGTGAGTGTGTTTTTTTCTGTCACCAGAAAGGCAGATAGGACTGACTTATTTTCATTTCTGAACATAACAATTCCAGCATGTGAGTTCAGTTCTGACAGACAATTCCTAATACAGCTCATTAAACTCGTGAACTATATGGTACAATGAAATCTTCCCAGCAGCAGTACTGGTGGCTTTAAATCACTCTGGATGAAAGTTCGATAGTTGTAAAGACTAAATGGCATATGGCGGTTATTATTTAGCGCCGCAGTGTAAACTTCTGAGGGCTCACTCGTGTGCAGCCGAGAAAGTGTTGGCAGATGTTGAAGAATGAAAAAAGATGACTGAGATGGTGAGTGGTGGGGGATAAGGGAGGGAAAGAGGGGCAAAAGTGATGATGGAGGAGGTGAAGCCTGAGGGGAGGGAAAGCCTGAGGGGACAGACGAAGAGGTGGAGAGACAGAGGAGGATAAAGAGCTGTGTAACAAGGCAGAGATGTCGGTCGGTCTCCCTGTGGATTTGGTGGAATCGGTGGTGCAGCTCTGCAGAACCTGTGCTTAGCAGAGTGTTTACATTAATGAGCTAAGAGCTGTTCAGAGTCTCAGAACACACACACACACCAGACGAAATCAGTTACATTTCCATCACTTCAAAGAACTTTACACTGACTTACATTAAATTTTTGATCGCCATCAGCAACGTTAACTCAAGCTACTGCTCACTTAAGAACAAAATCCTTATTTATGCAGCATCAACATTTTTTTCCTAAACTCTACTCGATCCCACATAGTGTGACAGCAGAAATGGGTTTATAACACTGACTGAGGAATGTGTTGGTTTCTGCACGTCTGTCATAAGTGACAGAAGTGACAGAGTCATGTCACTCCAAACATTTCTACACTGATATGAATGCCAAAAACAACAAATACTGGCATGTAAATATAAACAGAACTTTTAGAAAAGGTAATCCCTAAAGTATGACACTCTACTGCAGGAGCTTGGAAAGTAAATTACTTTATCTTCTATGTGAAAACGCCCAAATACCTTATACTATGAAACATAGTGAAGGCGAACTCTAGGTTTGAAGTCTGCTGCTATTTCAAATATGGCCACGGGTTTACAAACAGGTTAAGACCTTATTCCTTCCTCCCCTGTGTTCTTCCTTTGTAAAAAAAAAAATAAATAAAGGAAATAATATTGGCCTTTTTTTGTGGGGGAACATACTCATTCCCACTTTGTGCAGATTTTTATAGCAATTCTTTTCAGCACCTTACTTTTAAGAGGGTCCTGGTGCTTACTTGACATTTTTGGATCTCCTAGACTTTCTTCACTTCAGCTGACATTCTCATGTTGGTGTTCTTGATTACTTACAGCAGGGGTGTCAAAGTGGTTCCAGAAAGGGCCGTGTGGCTGCTGGTTTTCTTTCCACCCAAGCAATAGCACACCAG
>JAUZNJ010030296.1:0-14867 GCA_034780135.1 Jordanella pulchra
CTTCCTTCCTTCCTTCCTTCCTTCCTTCCTTCCTTCCTTCCTTCCTTCCTTCCTTCCTTCCTTCCTTCCTTCCTGAATGTCATCAGTTTTTCTCAGATGCGTGATGTTCAGAAATGTTTATGTCTTGTCCATTAGCTGTCATCAATCCTCTTTTTCATTGCTCCACTGCTGATCCACTGCTGCAAAGACGCCAAGTTGCCAGTTGACTGCAATAACATCTACAAAGAGAACAACAACCAGCCAAGTGGAGTTTACACCATTTATCCCAAAGGACCAACATCCCCTGTTCAGGTAGATTTTAAGTTTTGTTCGTTCAAAATAGTTTTACAGACCAGAATAGAGATAATTTACCTGTTTTGGTAAGTGTTCCTTTTACATTGATGTAGCATTATGAATTTCTATAAATGTATTTATTGTGAATTTATTGAGATATATTTTCTATAATTTCAATCTTCATAAACGGTACCTTAGCTACATTTTGTAGATTTAACATTGTTGAGGGGATTATGTTATTTGACTTTGACCAGATTAGGAGGTTTGACCCCATTAGGTTTATTTTACCAGTAACTGAAGCTGATTAATATACAGTTTAAACAGAATTTAAACAATCATAAACTGTACTCCTATTTATAGTCTGTGTTTCCTTTACATGTGTGTTTAGTGAGTTTGGGGTCACTTTTTTTTTTTTTAATGCTGAAAACTCAATCCCAGCAACTCACTAAATTTTGCACTTGTATGAAGGTGTACTGTGACATGGACTCAGAAGGAGGACGCTGGACGGTGAGTTGTCCATCACTTCTTAAAATAGATCAAAGCTGTTTGTTTTTCTGAGGATTCTTTGATGTATACCTAATTTAAGAGTGGGAAAAAACTACTTTCTTTTCAGCTTGAACTGAGAAGGGAACATTTTTGTTTACCTCTTTAACAGACACCTTTGTTTTTCCAGGTTTTCCAGAGAAGAATGGATGGATCTGTAAACTTCTATAGGCCCTGGGTAGAGTACAAGAGAGGCTTTGGAAATGCTGCCAGTGAGTACTGGCTAGGTAAGACATGCAATTTCAAATCTATTAAAAAACTGTATTGAAAAGGAAATTAAATCTTGTAATAAGTCAGAGTTACTTTTTTTTCCAACAAATTACTGTATAAGTTGAAAACAGGAAGGGTCTTTTGTATTGCTCTTTCTTGCCAAGGATTATTTAACCAACAGTTAGAATATTTTTAGTTTATATCTAAATTAGGCAAATAAGAAAGATCTATAGGCCACCTTTGTTACTAACATGACTTGCTGGACCTTCTTCCTCTTGTGTTACAAAGTGTTCATATATTTACACGAACAGAACCAACAGTAGAAAATAGAAACCAATGCCACTGATGCCCCACTGAGCAATTTTACTGACTTTATACCTGTATAGACATAACAGGTATGGAAAACTCTGTTAAAGGTCATGTTTCAACTGTTTGAATATCTTTACAGGTTTGGATAACATCCATGAGCTGACATGCCTTGAAAACCAGGAATTAATGGTCGATGTGGAAGACTTTGATGGAAACAAAAAATTTGCTCTTTACTCCTCATTCAAAGTGAATAATGAATGTGAGGGTTACCGTCTGCAGGTGTCTGGTTTTAACAATACAGGAGGTGCTGGTGAGTCATGATTTTTGTTCATGTTTTATGTGACCTGCTAGTGAAAGAAGGTGAAATTGAGAAAGTTACTTCAACCTGTGTCTGGTTTTATTGGATGCTGAGGCATCTGGTGACTGCTCTGAGCGTATTACTTTTGATGGCAAGAAGAGATAGACCAATTGCTCCCAAAGTTTGGTCAGCTCAGTACCCCTTAGGAGTATATTTATTAATAAATGGCAGCAATATTATATTTATTAATGGATGGCAGCAATACTATATTTATGAATAAATGGCAGCATTATTTATCAACACATTTATTTTGATAAAATATGAATTATCTAAAGGTTTAGCATGTGCAGAATTAATATTTCCTAAAACATTTATGGTTTCATAACAGTTATGCTAACTAGTTAGCTAACTAGTTATAGCGAGCAGCATGGCTAGCCATCAAAACTGTTCTATACTATACTATACTATACTATACTATACTATACTATACTATACTATACTTTGCTATGCTATGCTATGCTATGCTATGCTATGCTATGCTATGCTATGCTATGCTATACTACAGGAATCCCCAATCTTGGTCCTGGAGGGCCGGTGTCCTGCAGCTTTTAGAGGTTTCGATGTTTCAGCACAGCTGATTTTCATTGATAGCTGATTAACACACTTTTTGCTGAATTGCAGTCATCAGAATCAGCTGAGCTGACGCAGGGAAACCTCTAAAAGCTCGAGGACCGAGATTGGGGAAGCCTGCTATACTACCTATACCAGACTAGACTAGACTATATTATATTATACTACTTCCCCGCCTTACGCCCATAGTCTGCCGGAGATAGGCACCGGCCCACCACAACCCTGACGCATGAAGTGGGAGAAGATGGATGGATGGATGGATGGATGGATGGATGGATGGATGGATGGATGGATGGATGGATGGATGGATGGATGGATGCACTATGGATTTGCTGCCATTTTAGGCTGGTGCTACTTCAAATCTCTGAGCTGCAAACTACTGATGGGGAATGAGGAGATTGATTTTAACTTTGTAAGATATATTTGACAGTTATAGTGATATCCTTAGAGTGTAACTGGATAACGCTCTGAAGCTTGATGCACAGTTAAGTCTAGTATCTTTCAGCCTAGACAACTGTCGTTAATAAAGTACTTTATAAATAAAGCATGACTGGAATAATTTTGCACTGATTAAGATTTTAACTCTTGTGTTTAATGATTTCTGCAGGAGACAGCCTCAATGTACACAATGGACAGAAATTCTCCACTTTTGACAAAGATCAGGATATCTGGGGAGACAACTGTGCCAGAAAATTCCTGGGGGCCTTCTGGTATAGTAATTGTTTAGATGCAAACCCTAACGGGGTTTATCGCTGGGGGTCTGATAATGCTCTCCATGGTGTTGGAGTGGAATGGGAAACCTGGAAGGGCAATGATTACTCCCTGAAGAGCATTAGCATGAAGATCCGCCCTGCTGAGTAAAACTGCAGGTCAAACCTCCAGTAAAACGTCACAGGTTGGAAATTTGGCTGAACAAAGTGAAAACCCTAACTTCATCCTGTTCACTTAACCAGGTGGTTTTGATTAATCGCTATACCCTGCTCAATCCAAGTAACTTATATTGGTAAGGACACTCAAGCATAGCAGAAGTCCATCAGCAGTCAATATTGTAAGCACTATTTGAATAGTAATGGTAGGAGGGAGTTAGACCAGGAAGCAGGAGGCTTTATTTCATATAGGGACCTCCTCATGTTCATACCCATTGCTATATGCTTCTCCAAAAACACTAAAAACACACTACTTCTTCTTCAGCACTCTATATAACACATGCTAATGTACACATCTTCATATGTTTGGGTTTTATAATGAAGAGCTCAGCCGTTTCATACATTTGTGCAACATTTGTTTTTTTGTAGTTCTTTTTTGGAAGGCTGGAGTCCTAATTTGACCAGCATCATTTTTGTATGTGTCCCTGCCATAATGATGTCAAGGGCTGTCTGGATTTAAAACAGCATTCTAGAGCTGTTTTCCTACTTTGGATAGTTTTCCTACTGTTGGTACTACAGCGATAAAGGAATAGGAACTAGGAACAGGAGGTAGGAGCCACAACTTAAGGTATCTGGATTGAGCCCCTGTCTGTGGTGGAGCTTGAAATGTAAATGGTTGGAGCTAATATCTGTATAAACTTATTACCTTTCTGAACCTGGACTAATCACCTCTGCAAAATGCAATCTTATGTTTTTTTTCTTGTGATTAGACCTTCTCCTTTAGATCTGAATGTGGCTCAAAAGTTTACTAGATCCATTTTACTTTTAGTCTAAAACCAAGTTGATTGTGCCTTCACATGTTTTTACTGTGTTTTTTTTTTATCTATTTTTCATTTACCTGCTACTTTCTGACAATAAATGAGAAGCAAACTATTCTTTGTTTTTGTCTGGATTTTTTTCCACAGGAAAAAACAAGCAACAAATAAACGAACAAGCAACCTAGAAAGCAGCTTTAAAACAAAAAAAGGCAGAAACGAGAGCTTTAGTAGAAACTTGTGTCTTGATTAAATGCATTTAACTAGTTCCTCATAGATATAAACAATTCCTACATTCACTCCATCATTTGATGTTCCTGTAATTTCAAAATAAAAAAATGTTTTTATTGTATTTTGCTTTTCAGTTTTCTTACTTTACTTTGATTCTTTCCTGTTCAAGATCTCCATTTCACAAAACAAGTTTAATGTAAACTCTTAAGTTTTTTTAAACCTGAAATCAGGGAAACTCTGAGTTTCCCTGTTTCAGGGAAAAGAGTTTACTCAGTCTCTGTGTCTGTTACCATAGTAACATTCTCCTCAGAGCTAACCTGTTCAGGAACAGGTTTCGTTCAATAAACTCAGTGTCCTTTTCTTCGCCTTCCTTAAAGTCAATCAAGTTGTTTTGTTTCCTCATCGATTCAGGAGAATTTTGTCATAGTTTATAGTAATAGTAAAAAGAAATCATTCTCTAGGTCTGTTAGACACATTAAGTGTTAAGAAAAATAGCATGTCCTTTTAGCAAGGATCCAATCAAAGAATGAGCGGCACAGAGAATTAGATATTTATAATGATAAGGTTCTGATCTTATTGTTAGTAGTTAAACAGCTGTGCCTTGAGTAGAATAATGTATTCTTCTGTTGCCTGTGCAAACACACAAAAAAACCTTTCAGTTAGAATATTAAAAAAAAACCTCTTTGATCATATTGTGGAGTGTAAACCAAATCTGGACAAGTCCACTTGTTTAAATTTTTAAAAAGCATTTTTTATATTTATAATAAAAAACACCTTCAAAACATGAACAAACTACAATGTAGGTATTGAAGCGTGGTGCACTGTAGGAGTTTCACTTGAACTGCAAAACACAAAATGCTACAGTAATCTCAGCTCATAAACCTATTTGTCGTACAGTCATGGTGTTTAAAGCGATTTTGGAATGACCAGGACAGTTTGCACATTACAATTCCTGAGGAAAAATCTGATTATCAAGAGCTAAACATCAGTCAATTCTTTTCTAACTGTGGCAAACAACCTAGAACAGTGATTGTTATCAGATAGTGGGTGCCTTCCTGAATAAAGGTAGCTATGATCATTTCATTAAGGGGCTAAAGGCTCCAGGACGCAAGTGTACTCGATGGACAGAGAGAAATTCAGGCGCTCTGTTGGATCTTTAACATTTACTGACAGCGACTATGTGCAATCATGAGGGACATTCCCGAGGAAATTAGCAAACCTTTTATAGCTGTGAATGCTTCCCCATATCCAGCATAGAATGTGAACCTAGATGAATCCGATTTGCAGCCCCAGTTGATCCTCTCCACACTCAAATATCATCTGTTTCCGGCACTTTCTTATTATTGCCAGACATCCTTTGACCATGTTCAGTAAAATTCCTTACATGAAGTCAAAGGTGACTAAAGGACACAGGTCTGCTACTGAGACACAGAGCAAAGTGGGGAGCGGGGAGGATAATGAGGAGGCACAACTTGCCAGGTGGTTGGATATACTAAACAGCTATCCTGGTAAGAAATGGTCCTGCATTAAATACAGTTAGAAACTACAAATAAAGTGTTTAAAAGTTATTTCTGTATTTGTTATTTTGAAATTTTTTGAATAAGCATGCTGTATGTGCATGCTGAATTTCCATTATGGCATGATTTGCACTGGTTAAGCACTGGTCGTAGGGTTATATAAAGAAGTGGAAAGGACAGAATTAATTAGCAGAATGTATTCAAGCTTATGTTTTACCTTTATCTCTTTAATCTTAGCTAAGCTCAAAGATTCCAAGTTTTACTGATATTCCAAAATCAGTTGTTGTGTGGAACAAAGAAAGACCTTAGCATACTATGTCATAATCTGGGCTTGACAGTTTGAGAGTTAAAAAATCTTGACCTGCTGTTTACCTGATATATTAAAACTCACCTTTTCACCCAGATTAAAACAATTGTTTTTGGCACTTAAACTTATTAAATTGTTTTTTTTTCCTTCATGATAAATGATAGCAGACTATATTAGCATTTCGAGATCCAAATGGGAGAAATAAAGAATTATGGTAAAACTCAGATATGGTGGCCAGACACTCAATTCAGCTTCTTTAAATAGAGCCTTTAAGTCTTCTACCTGAGGAAACACCACTGATTACATTTCGTTATATGCTTTGCAGGATCCACTCCTGGGTGAGCATGTAGCCACAGCGAGGAGAAACACTCTTAACAGAAAGAAACCTTCAGCAGAATGGACTAGTCAGATGATGGTCAATGCAAGAGACATGGAAAGCAGGGTGGATGTGGAGGCAGATGTTCTATATCTTATAGGGTTTAATAAAAAAAGGGGTGCTAGTTTCCTAGAAACAGCCTTTAACATGCAAGGTAAGGGTTTTATCTTTATGGTGTAAATAATAGGACATGAAAAATTAGTGGTCTGTTCTAGTAATGAGTGTCAAGAATGAAGTTCAGTGTTTAACAAGTAATGCTGAGACAAATAAGAAGTAAAGAAAGACATTTATTGGATTTTAAGCACATTAGCTTATACTTTTTTTAAATAATCTTGAATTAGGTCCCCCTCTAAATACAATTATTTGATTATCTGAATATAACCACTCATTATTCTGAATCAGAGCTCCTCATCGTCACCTAATTCCACACAATTTATTAAAAAAAGAAGATAAAAAAAACACTCTGCCCCAATCCAACTACAAAACCTTTATAGCATATTAGCTGCTGCTTGTAAAGACTCCAACCTTGCCTCCATCTTTTTGCAGAACAAAGTAAAACATGCATACAGGACATGATAAAACTGATCATTTGGCATTTAGTAACCTCCACACTTAATGTTACACCTAAAAAATATATATATTAGAAAAAAAGAGCTTTAAGATAAACAACTTGTGCTCTGGATGCAATTTGAGCCACTTTTGATTACATCTCACTATTTTAGATGATTACATTAAAAAAGATGTAAACACATCAGTTGGGTGTTGCCTATTTAAAAAGTAGGTATCCACTGCAGCTAATGATAATGATTATTATTTTTGGTAAAAATATTAATATAATTGGGATTGGGAGCTTTCTGTTCTGTTTTGAGGTTGTTGTTTATTTTTTCATCCACTAGATGGCAACATAAGACCATATTCTTTCTGAAGATTTTGGTGTTTGAGTGCTTCTGCAGATGACACACCTGTGGCTGGTTATCCTCATTATCAGGAGGCTTTTAAGGAGTGATCAGCCCTTACGCACTTAGCCCCTGAGTGTTATGCCTGTTACGGTACTCAAGACCCAAGCTGAGCGTGATTTTTGTTGTGCTTTCTTATCTCCATGAGTTTTAAGATGTCTCTCTCCTTTTCCAGGTTACTCCTCATGACACCGTGGAATGCACCCATTGGATGCCCGCGTCAATCTTCCTCTTCCCGGTCTGAGTAAACCATTCCTCTGGATCTCCTCTGCTGGCAGCCGAACTGCTCCTCAAAGCCTGTACTATCGCATTATTAACCTGTCCGCCCTCCAACGCTACGTCCAAGCCTCCACACAGAACCTCTCTAAAGAAGTTGTTTACTGGTACCACAAACCAAGGAAGCCACATCTCCCCGTCCTCTAATCAGAACCTTCATTCCATGCATTGAACCACAGCTTTAAAAGTTTTCTGAATTCAATAATTCATTGATGCCATTGTCAAATTAAACTCATCTTTTCTGCATTTCTCTAGTGAGCTGCCCCCAGTAAGCTACTCTTGGGGGAGCAGCTCACTGGAGAAATGCAGTGAGCTGTGTAAATTACAAAAATGCCCAGAAGGGGCTTTGTCTTTTATGTTTTTATTCTATCCATCCAATTTTTTTCCAATTATGTATAGAAAATGTAACGCACAACAAAAACAAAAGCATGCAAATCAACATCTTTCAATGTTTGCCGTTTGTTTTAGCTTATAGCAAGGAACGAGAGGTTAATCTGGAACGAAAAGCAGAAGGCAAATATTTGATATTACATTATATGAACTTGTGTAAAATGAAAAACAGTTCCTGTTAATGCATAAAGTTTCTTCACCTTTTAAGCAACAGATATGAAAAAAGAGGATTTAAAATGAGGAAGATTCATCAGGTCTTAGCCTCGCAGCACTCTGGTGCTATAGATGAGAAAGACAGAAAACTATTTTAGACCAACAATGCCTGAGAAGCACGAGCTAGATGCTAGTCTTTGCTTGGAAAATGGACAATTTTACCAGAATAATTCATTTGGATGTAGTTTTGGCTGCAACCTCTGGCATTATTAGGCTCTCCAGCACACATGTTCATGAGAGAACCATCAGTCCAAGACCAAACACCTTCCTAGTAGACATACCATATACAGTAAAAACAGCTGTTAGATTCTGTGTTGATTAGGGTTAGATGGAAAGACTAATGTTACACCTCGGCTGCATCACTGCATGTGTCCTTCATCTCATGTGAAGCACCAAGAATGAGGGCCTGAATTTTGTGGTTTTCTTCAGAACTGTGCACTCAAGCAAGATTTCTCGCCATGGAAATGCAATTTCTCTAAAATTCAATGGAAATATTTCAATACTAAAATATTTTAAGAAAATGTACACTTTGCTTAATAGATGAGAAATGCTTTTGCAGTGTTTTTTTTTTTGTTGCTGGAAAGCCCCACAGACAAGGACCATAAAAACATGTTTGATACGATCTATGGGGGGACCTGGGCAACTGATTTTACGTTATTAAAGAATCTATACATGTTACACATTATAATTATTACCATCTCCAGAGACTAGAGGTGATCGCTCCATCCACGCTGCTCTGGAATGATCTCCCACTCTTGTTACTTTCCTTTGATTCTGTTGATACTTTTATGAGTAAACTGACAACCTTTTTTGCAAAACTTCACAACAACTCCAACATGTTGGCTGTTTTATGTGCATTATGTTTTTACTTTTAATTCTCCACATTTGTAAAGAACTTTATAAATAAAATGACAGATTCTCCCATTTTTGGTTACTGGTTTGGTTGGCTAATGAACAGAGCAATACTAACCGGTAACACAAAGAAGCATCAGTGCATAGAGAAGAAAAGGCAGAGCCGGCATCCTCATGGTTGCAGATCAAGTGTATTCTAGATGATGATCACCTGCTATCAGACTACAATAATATATGAAAATGAAAGGTTAGTAAAGAAGATCTGTGGTGGACTTACTGAAGAATCAGGTTCTTGCTTTTAGCTCTAAAAAGGTTGGAAACTTTAAGGTTTAAGGAACAAAAATCAGTTATTATAGCCAACTTTATCTTGGTATCGCAAAAAGAACTTGTGATAAGTGACAGTGCATACTTTGCATTCTGGGGACAATAATGGAATCGGCCAACAAGAAGTTATACAACATATTTCAGATTTTGGGGAACAGCATTAGAGACAGTTAAGTCTCCTTAAAAATGCAAATTTAGAATTTTTGAGTTTTTATGTTATTGGCTGGACAAAGGCCAATTGGTAAACCTCATTGTAGAACCCACATAATTTTAGAAGAAATAAAATTCTGTGCTCTTTTAGTCTGGTCCAATTACTGTGTTAAATTTCAAAGAAACGCCAATGTCTTTTTAGCAGTATTATCAAGATAGGATTTAAGTTATTAGCTCAGGTAAAAGTTTTTTTTATTAATTAAAAGTAAACCTTTTAAAAATGAAAACGTTTTTTTTTTTTTTGCATGACATCTTTTGTATAAAAAATCTATTTCTTTGATCCCATCACATTTAAGCTAGTTTTCTAATTAATATTAGCATTTTTAACTCCTCCTTATAGATTTTAACAGATAAAGTTTTGTCTCCTTAACTTTTTTCCGTAAATGTTTAATATGGGTAAAGTGTGAACAATGACTAAGACTGGAATTTTGCATGTGTATTTAATGCAGGAGGCCCTTCACAGATGGTTCTTTCACCAACTTCAGACTGATGTTGCACATGTGTCCAATGATGACCAACAGTAGGTCTGTGCAGGACCTCAGGACTCTGAAACCTGTTGCAAAGTAAAGCTCAGTTGCACCAAGAACATATGAAAGTTATTCTTTGAATAGCCATCAATCATTTACTTGAACCAAGAAAGACTATCACTGATACCAGTTTGTCTGTTTTGACTCGGGTAAAATTCATGTTAAGAAAACCTAAAGCTTGCTGCCTACATTTGTTTTAAGTTTGCCAAACTTTTGTTTGCAGTCTATGTAACTGTTACTTTGAAATGTAACAAAAGACTATTATTTAAGTATATTTCTTTTTTTATCATTTCACTTTCTGGAAAGAGATTAACATGTGAGCTCTTGTTTTATCTTTAACATGTAAAGTAATAAAAGTTACTAATTTGCAGTATGCTGTATACCTGATTGTTAATTCACAGCATCATTGCCCCAGAATGCAAACCCTGCATCGCCCCTTGTTGCTCCCTTAACACAGATTCCTTTTTTTCTTCATATCTCAAGCTATAGATGTGTGTATAAAAGCTGATTTGTTGGTCCTTTAACAGAAAGCTTGTGGTCTGATCTTGATGTGAATGCAAGAAGGTGCTTCTTCAGTAAGTCTTCTACAGATCCTCTTACAGCCGCTTTAATTATCTTGGCTCTCAGACACACTGTTTTAATTTATAGTTATTTATTACAGATGAGGGGTTTATGTTGATAGTATTTGAAGAAGAAATTAGTTTACACCTTCTTTGCGCAAGATGCCACCGAAGGTTTAGCTGCATTGTTTAAACGGTACATAAGACTAGATTTTCTTCTGATTTTTTTTTCTTTCTAGTCTATGCACCAGAAGCTTGGGGTATACTAACTTTTTTTTTTTTTTTTACTTAGAAGCATATACATGGACTTTGTGTATGACACTGGCAGTCTATCTCTGCTGAAAGCTTTACATAATACAAAAAAGGGTCCAGTAAAACTACACAGAAACACATTGTTTGGCTCTCAGCCTGTTGAGTAACTTTTTGACCTATCAAGACTGCTTATTTTTACAAAGGTGTTGCACAACCGATTGTTTCTGTCTTAGTTTCCTCTTTTATATCCAATAAAACAACTTCATATCAGGAAGTGGTAACAAAATTAGCTATGATAAGGCATGAGACAAAACTTTTTAGACCAAAAGTACAAAAGAGAAGTTAGAAATGCTAATACTTTTATTGTAAAGCTCATATGTGATAAAGATTATTAACAAAATTTCATGTAAAAAATTTAAATGTAAAATAAAATGTTGAAGTTGTGCTTTTTATTTCAGGAGCTGCTACCATAATGTATAACTACCACTGAATGATGTAAGGATAATACATAATGATAAAAACAATGGTAAAAAAAGAACTGAGGATAATAGGGATGATATCTTATAGTGTCACTAGTGAAACGACTTAGTGTTTTCTTTTCCAGAAACCATCTATCAACAATTTTGTACCCTTAGTAATAAGAACATAGATCCTAGTTTTTCTTGTGTGACTTTAGGTTTTATTTTGAAATCTGTATGGAAATCAAGATTAAAAGTTAGAAGTGAACGTCACTGTCGACTGGCTGGAGATTGAAAGTGGCGCTCAGAT
The DNA here is from genome assembly GCA_034780135.1 of Jordanella pulchra. Lineage (NCBI taxonomy): Eukaryota > Metazoa > Chordata > Actinopteri > Cyprinodontiformes > Cyprinodontidae > Jordanella > Jordanella pulchra. Next base: position 11,704 of record JAUZNJ010030296.1, read on the forward strand.
CAGCAAAAAAAATTCATATTAAAACTACTAATAATAATTTAATATGTTAATATTTCTACCAAAAATAATAATCACATCATTATTAGTCATTAGTTGCAGTGGATACCTACCTTTTAAATGGGCAACACCTAACTGATGTGTTTACATCTTTATGTAATCATCTAAAATAGTGAGATGTAATCAAAAGTGGCCCAAATTGCATCCAGAGCACAAGTTGTTTATCTTAAAGCTCTTTTTTTCTAATATATATATATTTTTTAGGTGTAACATTAAGTGTGGAGTTTACTAAATGCCAAATGATCAGTTTTATCATGTCCTGTATGCATGTTTTACTTTGTTCTGCATAAAGAAGGAGGCAAGTTTGGGGTCTTTACAAGCAGCAGCTAATATGCTATAAAGGTTTTGTAGTTGGATTGGGGCAGAGTGTTTTTTTATCTTCTTTTTTTAATAAATTGTGTGGAATTAGGTGATGATGAGGAGCTCTGATTCAGAATAATGAGTGGTTATATTCAGATAATCAAATAATTGTATTTAAAGTGGGAACCTAATTCAAGATTATTTAAAAAAGTACAAGCTAATGTGCTTAAAATCCAAAAAATGTCTTTCTTTATTTCTTATTTGTCTCAGCATTACTTGTTAAACACTGAACTTCATTCTTGACACTCTTTTCTAGAACAGACCACTAATTTTTCATGTCCTGTTCAATGTTTTAAAAGTTATGTTCTGAAGCATTTGAAGATATAAAAACACAAAGACCAACTTGTTTTGATGCTTCAAAATGTATTTTGCAGTAGAAACAGGTTAGGGTTTAGTAAAGCTAAAAGCATTCTCTCTTCAACACATTCAGGTTTCTCTTTCCAACAAGACCAAAGAGACAATCCACTTCCGGAATCTCGTCGCTTCTTTTCATGGCGTTACAGCAGAGGGGGTTAATGTAAGCACAGCTGATTGGATGTCATTGTTTGGATGTTTATGTTCTGCTTTAATCCCTGGTACAGACAAATGGGAAGACTTTTCGGCAGTTGTAGTCTACCGCACATTTGCAAGCTGCAGGAAAAACAAGGAAATGGGCGATGACAATGAATTTTCACCATAATGTGAACTGAATGAAGACATTGTTTTCAGCCAGCCAGACATAACTGCACATCCTAAAAGTTTAAATGATGGAACGCGTTAGCAATGTTTTACAATGATTACTACACCACATTACCTGAATAATTCATTACAAGACAGTTGTAACTTCTGGTTCGTTTAGGCCTTGCTGGGCACCAGTTTCTGAAGTTAAAGCGTGAGCCGTCGCTCCACAACCAGTAAGTCTCCTAGAGCGATACAGTTTAAGAAGAAACATTTAGTAACAAGTAAATGTATGCCGATTCAGTCTTAGTGAGGTCTACAGAAACAAAGATCTTTCTTTATACTTTTTATGTTAGATTTCATGTATCAGGTTTTTCTCATTCGTGTTCATATTCATATTGTTTAGTGCTGTTTTTTTCACTTTATTTTTTTTAATTGATTAAGAATTTAAAAAAAAATAAACTATCTGAAAACACTTTACAAATTTCCCAGCAGTAATTGTGATGATTTCGCAGAAGCACCTGTTCAGCGTCAGAACCTCCAAGCCAAGTCATGCCATACGAACGAGTCTTGCTGTAAATAAAGGTTCTCAGCCAGTTATATGCAGCGGGGCTCCGTACAGATGCAAGGTTTCCACCTCTTCGCGCACAGTATCTCTAGAGAAGTAATAAAAAACAAAGAAGAAGAACAAACATGGAAACTATATTATTTAAAGTCAGAAAAGCCTAAACCCTGTAGTGTTTTTAAGTCAAAGTAGATTTATGAACTTATAACAAGTAAAAGAAAATTAGCTGCAGTGCTTCCATTTTTAACATGAATATCAAAAAAATATATAAATGAAAAAAAAAGAAATCCCCGTCATTTACAGGGTAGAGATGGAAAATACGTTATAGTGCGTTTACTGAACCTATTTTACATTTTTAATAGTTTGATTTCAAATTTGTATGTTAATTTATACATGCTAATCATTTATTTTCTTTTTCATTCATTGATTTGGTAGAGAATCAAGCTGAAAAGCAAAGATTTTCACATGAAACTGGTTTACTTTGATTATTGGATGGTGTTTCTTGTCTGATAAACTCATTGCTGGTAAACAACCTGATTTCCAGTAGATCAGACTCTTTGTTCCAACTTAAAATATATAAATAATAAAATGAATAAATACACAAATAAATACATTAACAAATAAATACATTATTTTGGATTTATTACCATAAAGAGTATCAACTTTAAATGTGATTTATTTTTTCTGCACTTCATGTTTCGTTCCTATAATATGTGCTCATAATTTGTGTTAAAAACTTGTTCTTTAAACTAAAAACAAAAAATGAATAAATAGCTGTGTACTAGCTGTTTTACCAATTTGTAGTTTAACATTCTGCTTCTTTGTCAGTTACCAGGAAAAATCCTCTTTTTTTATTGTAGAATCACTGAGTTTTTGTGAGGTTTGAACTACCTTTAAACAAGTAGAAACTTGTATAAAGGTAGTTGATTTGAAAAGTTTTCTGTGCAGAAGGTATTATGCAATTTCCTAACATAACATAACATCAGCCGATGGCTTTAAAAAGTTTGCATCGTGATAAAGGAGTTTTTACCTCAGCCTGAGCCCAGGTGCACCTTCTTCTAACATAGAAGTAACAACGAGATCCATATTTTGTCCAACCACTGGGGCAAGATGTTGCTCTCTTGACCACATGACTGTTTACTGAAGAAAACACAGTCAAGAATGTGGAGTATTAAAATCTCATCATCTGCTTGTAATTGTTTTCTGTTTCATTAAATTGCTAGTCTGGAAAAAAAAACTGCATAAAAAACATGACCTACCTGATGTCTTCTCATCACTTTCTTCTTTTTCTGCTTCTTTGTCTCCGTCTTCTTCTGCTTCTCCGTCTCCTTCTTCTGGTTCTTCATCTCCTTCTGCTTCTTCGTCTCCATCTTCTACCACTTCATCCTCTTCTAAAAAAAACAAGCAATTTCAGTATCCACCCATCCATCCATCCAATTATCATCCACCCATCCAGCCATCCATCCATCCATCCATCCATCCATCCATCCATCCATCCATCCATCCATCCATCCATCCATCCATC
>JAUZNJ010030297.1:0-14867 GCA_034780135.1 Jordanella pulchra
TGGATGGATGGATGGATGGATGGATGGATGGATGGATGGATGGATGGATGGATGGATGGATGGATGGATGGAGAGTGCTTTTATTGATTTTATGAATAACTTGATCCTCAGACATTGGGAAACCTGTCTTAGGATACTTTAAAAGACGGACAATTTTAGGAAAAGAATCCATTTTCTTACCTTAAATATTTAATGTTCTCAAATAATACCCATCCATGAGTTGATGTTTTGGCTATTGACTCCAATAGTGCTTGTTGCTGTGGAATTGTTTTTTCCTTAAAGTCAAGGTATGACTTACTGTACTGGATAATCCTCTCTTAAAAAGAGTTTCCTTTCCAACTTGCTTCCATAAAGCTAACCCTGTTTCTGTATATATCAGGAAGGAGTGGTCATTCTGCAATTTTTTTGTTTGTTTGTTTTGCAACACAGCCACACAACCATCTCTCATATTTCTATTGGTACGTTTTTTTGGCTAGAAATTAATTAAAGGATTTATTTCAAATCAAGATATCACACAGATATTTGGAACTGAATGTTCATTTTAGACAGGCACGAATAAAAAGACTGCTTAATCTGTTTTTTTCTAGATCTGGAATACGATGATGTTTGGCCTTTTAGGTCTTTAGTTTTGAGTGAATGACTGTCTCTGTAATAATTTTTCTACACTCATTAAAAATCTAAACGTCTTGAGTGTAAAAACCGTTGCTGAAAAAATGTGTTTATAATCTTTCCACATTGCAAATTCCTGTAATTGTTGCTCACTTCTCCAGAGCAATGCAAAAGCAAGGCTGGAAAGCTGCCCTGAAATCCACATGGGAAATGAGAGGGAAAAAAACAACCAAAAGACTACATTACACAATTAATCAATAAGTTAATGAGATCTCATTTTCCTTGGAAAAAGACTATCCAGGCAAAAAGTTACCCTCAGCCCTCTCGCTCTGCTCTTGGAGAACCAACTCCTGGTAGTACACTGGGAAAAAGAAAGCAGCCTGCAAGAAATTAAATTAAATTACCATCCTGATAGATTTATGTGGTGCTTTACATTTTCATTGTGTTGTTTTCGTCTCCGAGTGGAAGTGCACCTGAGTTGGGAAAGAACTGTTAAATATGCTGTAAAGTAAGTGGAGAGAGAGAGGAGTAAAATGAGTTGTGAGAGAGAATGAAAAGTTACAGATGTCATGCACCTCTAGCTCCCTCATTGGCCTGCAAATAAGAGAAGATTCTAAAAAGTGAAACACAGAAATCCAAAATGGGAATGCCACATGGTCATATTTTTGTGTTAAGCTTTGCAAGTGTGCTTGCATGCTTGTGTTGTTCTCGGTGAAAAGTTAGATAATAATTGGAAGAGTGGGAGTTGAATGGAGGAACCAAGAGAATGATTGTTTCCATCAAGCTCAAGTGTGTCCTATGAGTGTATAAGTGTCTCTTATGCTATGCTAATTAGTTTTATCTGTTTTAATCACTTTTGTGCTTTCATACTAGTGTTTTTACATACTTAATCATGGTCCATGTGTCTGTGTGTGCATATTAACCCCCACTTGCACCTACACATTTACAACCATTTGTAATTAAACAAAGCTGTCTACATTTTTAATCCAAGTAAAGATTGAGGGCATCTCTTGCCTATTGACACAGCTGGTGCTGCCATCTGGGGGAATCACATACCGTCTGTGATATTACCAACCAGTCAGGGTATCAGTCATAACCTAGTGTCCAGCCTGATGACAGGGGACACAGAAAGAAGGGACATAAACCACTAATATGTCCAGCTCCGGCTCGTGCTATGAAGTTGTGGGAAAGGTCATCTATCTACATGAGCCTGCTTTACAAACCCCTGAGCCAGAGAGAAACAGCCACATCAGTGGGCAGGGAGTTAGTTTGATTTTTAAAATGTTACAATATTTTGGTATCTGTGTGTCACAGCCCACCCCGTCTCATATAACAGAGAAGCGGAAGGTGCTTGTGTGTTGGGGGGGTTCAGATTGATGGTTCACACTGAGAGGGAGCGCAGACCTACAGTAGCAACTCTGTGATTTATTTGCCACTTAGTACTGATGAAGCCTCAAACTGCACTCACACACACACAGACACACATATACTAACATGCATTGTCACAACATTTTTCTCGATCAAAGTCTAAGTTGGTTCAACTATTCCTGCATCTTGTTTAGATATAAGGCTATGCACACATGAGGGTGTGGGGGGTTCTGTGGTTACTTGCATAAATTACTGGGTCTCCTTCAGTTTTCCCTTGTCTACCTAAAATATTCTCAACCATGTTTCTTGAATGCCTTGCAAAATTATTGATCACTACAAAAGTAGTCCTTAATAAAGCGGTCCTAGAAAAACATTTTTCTGAAAATTTAGAACTTTAAAACCATTTGGTAAGAATACCCTGAAGATAGAGTCCATCTACCTTTTGTCTGTGTAATTTTACGTCAGACTAAATACAAATGTTCTCAGGAAAATAATTTTAAATCAACAATTTATTTATCCAGCAATATCTTAATTTTATGTTTCTAACACAGACATGGCTGCATGAAAATAATGAGATGCCGATTTTATTGGAGACCGCACCTCCCAGTTATAATTAAAAAATAGAAAATGGGGAGGACTTGTTACTCTGTTTACTGATTCACTAGAGTGTAGAAAAGTGATCCTGGGTGACTTTGAATCTTTTGAATATCTGGCTGTCAAGGTATAGGGCCCTGTTTGAGCCATGTTTCTGAATCTTTACAAGCCCCCAAAGTCCAAAACAAACTATTTAATGATTTCAATTACCTTTATATGTGGTATGTTTTGAACATTAGTGTTTAATTTTTGTGGGGGACTTTAATGTAAATATTGAAAACTCTGAAGACAGAAGTGCAAAAGAACTATGTGAAATACTTAAAAATGTTGATGTTAGCCAGCACACAATTGAGCTTATATTTTTTTTGAATTGGTCATAAGTAAAGCTCTAAATATTTCTAATGTTTTTGTAACTGATGTTGCCCTATCAGATAATTTTTTGGTTCACTTTGAAATTACCAAAGAGATGTTCTAACGTGTTATCATGGATAGTACAATTGATAAATTTACCCAGGCTTAGCCTTCTGCTTCAATTTTACCCTGTAACTCAGTAGATGAGCTGGTTGATGATATTTATTGTAAAGTTGCAGACATCATTGTTTCTACTGCTCCAGTTAAAGTGGAAGTTTTCTCTGGGAAGATGAAATGTCAATGGAGAAATGCTCCAGCATTAAGAAAAGAAAAGAGAAAGTGCCAGAAAGCCAAATAAAGTAGGTGAAAGAATGGACTCCAAGTTTACTATGAAGTATGTAAAGCTAAACTTCACAAGTAGAATTTACAACTAAAATATGCAAGAGAATCTTTCTTCTATGGGATTATCAACAAAAACATTAACAATGCTTGCACCTTATTTGCCACAGTTGACAGGTTAACAAATCCTCCTATCTCCGTGGCTGATGAACTCCAATCTAAAAAGGCCTGCAATGACTTGGCAAAGTTCTTAAGTAAATTATTCAAGGTATAAGAAAAGTAGTCTGCACATCAATGTCAACTTTGATGTCTTCCAGTCAGGTTTCTTTACCAACCACAATATAGAGACTGCCTTGGTTAAGGTGTTCAATGACATCAGTATAAATTCAATTGCTACCTTTGATCACTGGATTTTATAGGAGTAGAAAACTGAGTTGGCCTTTATGTAACCACACTGGACTTGTTTAAATCCTACCTGAAGGATAGGGACTTCTATGTGTTAGTATGGAACTTAAAATCAGAGACCATCTGCTTAGAAGAGATCCATATGTGGATGTGCCATAATTTCCCCCAACTGAATAAAAGACATCCAGAGTTGGTGCACAGCTTCAGCTACTACAACTAGAAACCACTGATTATGGTCCAAATCTTGGTGCCATGATGGACTCAGACCTGAACCTTTAGAAGCACATAAAGGCAGTTAATAAGTCAGCCCTTTATCACCTGAAGAACATTTCCAGGTTTAAAGTACTAATGTCAAAACAAGATTTAAAAAATGTCATTCATTTATCTTTACTAGAATCGATTAGTGCAACAGTGTCTTCAAAGGTTTGCCTAGAAGTCCATCAGACAGCTGCAGCTGATCCAAAACACTGCTGCTCGTGTTTTCACTTGAACTAAGAAAGTAGAGCACATCAGCTTGGTTCTAAAGTCCTTACACTGGCTTCCTGCAGCTCAGAGAATAGACTTTAAAATCCTTATTTTAGTCGATTCACTGAATGGTTCAATACATCAATACATAACAGATTTGTTGGCAGTGCATCAACCTCCCAGACCACTCAGGTATCCTAGTTCAAGCCCACTCTACACAACCAGAAAAAAAAACTAAAGGATTTAGTTTCTATGCTCCACTTATCTGGAACAAACTTCCAGAAGACTTTAAAGTGCTGAAAGTCTGACATCTTTTAATTCAAAGTTAAAAACCCATTTGTTTAGAACTACCTTTGACTGTTGAAGTTAAATTATTTTCTGGGGTATGATTAATTTAAGTTTTTTTTCCAACTGTTTTATTTGTTTTACTAAATGCTTTTATCATGTTTTTATCTTTATTTGCTTTTATTCTACTTCTATTTTTCTTCTATCTCATTGGTTAATTCACTTTCAATTATCATTGTACTGAATTGTGCTATACAAATAAACCTATCTTGCCTTGCCTTGCCACTTAAGGCAAGTTTAAGTTTGAAGATTTTAAGCTTTGAAAATGTCACTGAGCTAACAAAAACAAAACAGGCAAGAAAAGCTTTGACTGAAGGTAACTAAAGATCCTGATATCAGGTGTGAGAGTCTGTTAACACAACAGTCGTTGAGGACACACCAACCATATGGTACGAAGGTGTCTTTCAAATTTTTTGGCCTACATACAAAATACTTTGTATGACAGAAACCTGGCATTGCACCTGAACCAGAACACACTATTCCCATTATGAAGAATGGAGGTGACAGCATCATGCTGTGTAAATGCTCTTTCTCTCTAGCAGTGACAAAATACACATCATGCTCCATGTAGGGAAATCCTGGAAGAAGGCATGTCAGAGGGTCCAAAAGAGGCAGGACTTGGTTGGTGGTTCTCCTTTTGCAGGAAGTACTGTAACAAGGTTGGAAATGTACTCTTTGTCAGAGAGCTATTTAACTAATCTGGAAAAGCTATATGTAGCTATAGCGTACAGAGAAACATATGTGAATCTCATAGTATTCAAAGTTGGTGGAGACTTACTTTAGCATTCACTGCTGTGAAAGATAATTTTACAAAGTGCTTTTCCTCCAAGTGTCTGAACCAAATGCATGCCACAATTTTCTGAATTTGTTTCTTTTATTTTTTGTTTTTTTGTTTTTTTTTGCAAAAGTATTTGTAATTTCTCTACCAATTCACAGTGATGCAAGATTCACACCATAAAACTGTCCATAAAACACTCAAAAAGGAGGTCAAAGAGGTTTGTGGTTACATGACAAAATGTTAAATATTGCAAAGGACACTCATATCTTTTGCAAGGCAGTGTATGTCTTTTTGGTGTATATGTGTCCTAAATGAGTTGGCTGAGTGGGAGTTAAATGTGATAAACACTGTAAAAAGGACATACCTTGTATAAGTGTTGGGCAATTAAAGTGAATCGATGTTATTCACACCTGCCTAACATTCCTTTAAACACTACCTATTATTCATAAGCTGTCAATTTAGAAAATTTTGTCGAGGTAACCCAGTGATCATTTGCATGCGGTAAATTGTTGAGTTTTGACTTGGTAAATATGGGCAGAGTTAATTGAGGGCATCATCACACTATGTGGGAGGATTTGACAAAATGCCATAAGTGTGTTATGCTGGCACACATTGTAATTAACACACATGCAAATACATGTGCACACATTAGTTCACCTGCTGGTATGCACATCCAGTCACATTCATTTTGAGAAGCAGAGATACAGATAGAGACATAATGAGTGAGATTATAGAGAATTTCTGATCCTTGATTTGTTCTCCTTCTTGGTTTAAGGGATGAGTATTTCCTCTTCTTGTTTTGGGACTTTTCTGTCGGCATGAGGTTTACCAGAGGAGGGTTTCACACTTAGCTACATTTACCTCACATTACTCAGCTTCTTTTTCCCACAAAAGCACTCAGATTTCTACTCAATTAATTATGCACTACTACAGGGGCAAGGCTATCCTTCCTATATGAGAATAATATTCTGTCTTTAATCTTATTTTTGTTAAGAAACAACACAACAGACTGCCGTTTGATCACCCTGTGTAATCTATTCTCCACTGTTTTCTGTTTTTTCTACAGAACCCAGACATTGTTCTTGTCCACTACTTGAATGTTCCAGCCATCGAGGATTGTGGGAAACCATGTGGACCGATCCTGTGTTCCATCAATACAGACAAGAAGGAATGGGCCAAATGGACCAAAGAGGAGCTGATTGGACAGCTAAAGCCAATGTGTTAGTATTTGAAAAACTGCATCAAGAACTTCTTTTAACCAATTTCTGTCACCTGAAATTTAGACTTTAGCTGTTAGATTTTATTAAAATATGCCTGTAACAGTCTTAATGGATACATCCTACTCAGCTGGAGAGGGTCTTACTTTTTAAGCAGGATTTTATGTCCACCCCTATGAGTTTATAATTGGATCTCTGCAGTAAGTGCCCTAGCACCTAACTCTAGCGAGCATCTCCAGCCGATATTCCTTGAATACTTTATCACAGTATCCAGTTCCCGGAGCTTTCTGCTGCTTCTGGGTCATAGTTCAGCTCTTTCCCTTGACCTCTGACAACAGTCTGGCCAGGCTGAGACAGCAGCTCCCCTCTGTCTGGACTATAGAAGCAGTCAAGGCATAGTAGGGGCAACAAGCTGGTTATTGATTCATGTTAGTGCATGTGAGGAAGAATATTATTCTCACCAGAGATCCCCTGCTACCCCTTCCTAGGCTCTTTCTGTCTCCTTCCTTCCTGAATGGATTGTTTCCCTTTGTTATGAGCCATACCAAAGATCAGGAAGTTGCTCTGTGTGCTTTTATGACTATACATCTGGGCAAAGACTGATGTATGGCTTTGGAAAAAGCAAGAGTTTTGTCTGATGATGATTATTATATTCAAAAGGGGAATTCATGGAGGCATTAAAAAACTTTCAGAGTCCCTGTAAGATTCCCTTTAACAACCAGACAGTGATTCTGGTGTGTCTGTCAAGGCCCAGCAGAGCTGTGACTGATATTCCAATGGCCAATTATTGGCGATGTGGCCAGGTGAAGAGGAAGGTGTCAGCAGCTTTATAAGTGCACTCACATGCCGGCTGCATACTGAGTAGGCAGTCTAAGCCATCATCAGTGAGATCTCTGCTATATTGTCACCCTCAACACGGCATTAGCTTTAAGACGTTTCAACATAAAGTCTTACCGCAGGACAGCGTCAGAGCAACAAAGACCTACTATATTCATTACATCTGTGGCTTAATGTACAAATCAAGCTCCATTTGCAGTAATGCGTGAAGTCATTAACTTTTGCGGTTGTTGGGACAAAGAGTGTGTGAGTAAGATGCCTTCTAGCTGCCAGGCAACATGAGGGGGGGAACTTAAAGAGCAATAATTCCCTCTCCTGATTTCTTTCTGTTTTTGCTGTCTGTTTTTCTTCTTCTCTTCTGTTTCCATTCCTTCTCGCTTCCTTCTCAAAAACTCAGCATTCAACCGTACTCTTATTTGTGGAGAAACATTGCCTTCTAGTGGTGGTATGACATATCAAGTCCCCATTCAAAGGATAGTTTCAACTGGGGCACTGTAACCTAACCAATGCTACTTTGTCTATTAAACCTTAACTCAAACATTAATGCCTATTAACTTTTGACAAGGAAATGTATTTTGTCTAATTTACACATCATGTATTTTCTGTGATTATTTCAGTGTAAAATAGTTTTTCACACTAAAAGAGGCTGTAAACATACATATAAGTTACAAATTCTTCTTCTTTATTAGAGTTGTACAATATCATTGGATCGTTGACAAGTTAATATAAAATGCAAGAATCTTCATGATATTTCAGTTGTTGAGAACGTGCTTTATAGTTATGCCTCCCTGCACTAGTATTTAGAGCCCTTTAACTTTTCCTTTTCAAAACTATTTATCACATCTTGACAACTATCTTCAATTTAAATCCTTTAGGTTTTATATTATAGACCTTCACATAGAACTGCTTGAGTGCAGAGTAAAAAGAAATTCATGTGGTTTTTCTTTTGAATTAAAATCATAAAAATGTTTGCTGTGTATTAGTATGCACCCCTTCACTCTGGGCACTGTGGTTAAAGAACAATATTGCAAACAACCCTGAAGACGTTTCCTAACTAGTTAAATGACTCCACATTAGTATAAAATCTGATTTTTATTGAGCTTATCAGCTGTTTGATAGAGAACACGAGCCGCTGTAAGGAGCAATGTCTCAAGAGGACCTGCAGAGATTTACATCTTAGGTGGAAGAATCTATCAATACATCAACTAGTTATGGGTTCCATGGATATGTACTCTATGACAGAGTGGTGGGAAGAAACCTCCAAAACGTTAACATCATTACAATTTGCCACAAACTATGCAGGGGACATGAGAAAAAAGATACTTTTTAGCCGTCACATGAAGCGAGCAGAAAACTAAGACTTAACATCTCACCAAACCAACTATCCTCTACATACTGAATACAGATCAATCCTGGAAGACAATCTATTAAAGGTTCATCTTCCAACAATAGCAGTCCTACACATATAGGCAGAGCTATAATGGCACTGTTTAGATTAAAACAATATTCATGTGTTAGCATGGCCCAGTAAAAATTAGAGCTCTTTAGTGACTTGAAACCCGATGCTCATAAAGGCTCTTCATCTAATCTTAGTAAGCCTGAGCTATTTTCCAAAGGGTATAATAGGTGGCAGAGACATACCCTAAAAACACTCATCACTTTAATGTCAAGTAAAAGATGCTTATACAAAGGAAAAGATGGACATTTTAACATCCATTTTGTGTTTTTTATCCCACTTCATATAAAACCATTTGGTGGCTTTGAATGTAACGTTTTAAAGTGATAAATATGAGAACATTTAGGAAGTATTTATACGTTTCTAATTGATTCTCTTTACTTGCTAAGCTGCTATTTTTTTTCTGAACACAGTGTAGCTATTATACCAAACGTTCTTGTCATATTGTACCATTATATTCTCTCGACTTTCAGTCACATTGCATGACTACATAAAATAGCTGACTGAATAAAAAAGATGAGGATTTGATTTACTAGGATCCATATCTATATGACTTTGTCAAAACAATTCTATTTTTTTGTTCTCACCTTGAAGTTCAAGTACAAGCTCTTGTGAAATCAAGGCTACATCAGGGAGTATCTTCTGGCAACAATTTTAACACAGTTAGCTGGATTTACGTTTTAGATCCACTAAAACAAACACACGCTGTTCTATAGCTATGCCCCACAGCCTTACTGACAGCATCACTAACAAACACCGACAGGCAGAAGACTGGCCTCCTGGGTGGATGGTTTGGGCTAAAAGACAAGATGGACAAACATAGCTTCTATAGGAACTGTTTTATTCCATCTGTTTGTTCTGTATAATGAATTGTTGCCACGTTTATGACTTCATGCACCCATCAAAATGATCATTAGACCTGGTATTTGCTTGGTTCCTCTACTCTTTCTGCCTAGGATTAAACCTAGTGGTGCTGCTCCTGTCATGTCAGCTTTGAAATAAAACACTTAGTGAGAAGAGCAGACAGGCAGACATGGGGGTAACTGTACATCAGCCACCCATAGCCTTCAGGGGTGACACTCATCTAGATGAGGAGGATTGTGGCAATCTGGCATGAGCGATTAGGAAAAAGAAGAGATGAGATTGTTAGGGCAAAGGCATGGCTCTGCTTTGTGGATAGAGTTTGTTGTGTCTCTTGCTCTCGCTGTTAGATTGTTAGAGTCAAATTAGCAGAAAGGACACTTCTGTAACCTGCAGCATGATCGTTGGTTTCACCATGAACATATGCAGAACATTTTTAGTTACGAGGCTATTCTCATAATGTCTTTATTAGTGATTTAAGCATCCACTCATTTGTGCAATTTACTTTGCATCTGTTAGAAGGTTAATGGTGAGTGAAGCCTTGGCGTTTAGTCAAATCTAGACAAACAATTATTTGTGCAGCAATTAATTTGACATTAGATGAAAACTTATCTTTTACATTTGCACTCTATCTTTTTTTCACCAATCACCAAGGATTTCAGCTTGATCATGGCAGCTCTACTGACATCTGCTGGTGGTAGCTTGTAATCAATCAGAAGATCTGAAAACTTTCGTGTTTGATCTTTGCTTCAGCCTTCAATCAGGTTTACCCCATTAAATCACTATAATTTCACATTTTCTCCTTTAATTCACTGTAAATTTCATCATTTTATCTGATTCCTTTGTCCTTTAACCTCAAAATGAAAACAGCAAATTCTCAGCTTTTTCTCAATGCTGTAAACCTCTCACTCTCCTAATATATTTTTCTCTTTCTCTTTCTCTTTTAACCAAAGAGCCGCTGAAGTGTAGAAGACTTAAATTAAAGCTTGCTTGATTTTGTCTGATAGTCTAAATATGCTTTTACTCTGATATATTACCTTTTTCTATGGTTGAGAGCCTGAACACTGTAGCACTCAGCGGTGTCTCCTAGCAGGCTTTTATGACCACTAAAAAGCACTGTCTATCCCATCAGAAATCATGTCTTCTTGACAAGTGGAGCAATAGAAAGTATTAGCAGGTCCCACTGAGCCGTGACTGAAGGAGGGAGGGAAACTTTCCTGGAGAAAGGCTTCTTCTCTCACTTGGTACAGCAGCAGCTGCTTGGTAATTTTCCTCCCCACAGGTTTTAAGAACAAAGTAACAAATCTGGGGGGAGGTTGAGATGAGGTCAAGTTTTCATCAGTTTCACCCGCGCTTATGTGCAGAATCCTGTAGCAGAGCATCAGACACCGAGACAAGTGAATGGAAAGAGAAAAAACACTGCTAAAAAGTTTGATGTTCAGACCAATGAGACATGTCCCTTTACTCTTCATGGTCTTCATCATGATGGGTGTAAATGCCATATAAATTAGGTTTTCTGTGCATTATATGGACAGGTTTTTAAATTAAAAAGGAAACTCATTAAACAGGTAAAATTACTGGGAAACATGATTTTGAGGCATAACCAAAACTTTATTGTGGATTAATCTAAATCTAAACACGACAGGGTTGACATTATTTCGGTATATTTTAAATGCATACGCAGACTCCAACTAACTTTAACCAAAATCTGCCTCACAAAGTTACAGTGAGAGGGTATCGTTTTTAAAGCATCAGGAAGCATTTTATCTTAATTGAAAATGTTTGTGTAGATGTGTTTTCTATCTGATGGGGAACAGCAGCAGAGGAACAAACCTGTTACCAGATTGGGAAACTGCTTCCAGTAGGTTAATGCACCATGTCACAAAGCTCAGTTAATCTCAAAATAGTTTCTTAAAAATTAATGATGAGTTCTGTGGGTTTTGTTAGGATGGGAGATCCTTAACTTTATGGTGGAGCTAACACTACTGTACAAACACTGTGACGCTGTCATATCAACATGGACCAAAGTATCTGAGAAATGTTTCTTCCACATTACTGAACTGATAAAATAGAAACATAAGGTAGGTCAGAAAGTGGAACAGAATTCAACCTTGTATCTAGTAAAGTGGTCAAACAAAGAACTTTCTGTTTAATTCATTACAATTGGACACTTGGGCCTTCTCATAGTGGATTACACTTTAATCCCCAGATAGTCATTAAATTCTATCTAAATGATAATGAAGCAACACATTTACATAACTGATAAAGTACTATACCTTGACTTGATGCAGAATATTGCAACTCTTCATTCTAAAACATACAAAACAAGGGAATATCAAAAACCCTCAACAAGACATTACAAGACTCATTATTTAACAAAATGCTCCAATTTTTTGATCACTATCATGCTCAGTCTGTATGCTGAGTAAGTTTTCTCATGCATTGCTTTTGTTCAGTCTCTTTGGGCACCTGAAATTGAGATCATAGTTAAGTGTCTTTATTGTTGTTGCACAGTGGTAATGTGTAGACAAGCGTAACAAAGTCGTGACACTTCTCCCTTTGGTGCAAACATGTTAGAGAAACTGTCTCTCTTTCTGTTTGTCTATGTTCTAAGCACTCTTAAATGCCTGCCAGAGGGCGGGAGCTGAAAGTGTAATAGGTGTGAGCTGTGTCTCAGAATGCTGCCTCCCCTCCTGAGAGGGCAGGTTCTGTAGAGAGAATGGGATGGACACTGATCTTCTGGCTGGTGTTAATAACCCTCTGTTGTGACTTTTTGTGTGCCACGGTGTATCGAGCCACACAGAGATACAGTAGATCACTTGATGGCACAGCTGTCGAACCAGGATTCTCAGACAGTGGAGCTGCTGTTGGGCCTTCTTTACCACAGCCAAGGTATTGAAACTCAAGTTGCTTAGGACAAACGTTTAGGAGCAAATTGTTTTCGTTACAACTTTCCACTAGCCACTGGAGTCAGCAGTATCATAACCTCTGGAGATGAATTCCACTAAGGTGGTCTCGTCTGCTGATTTAAAGCTTAAATTGACCCGGAGGGTGCAGTAGTCAGTAAACAACCATATGGACATATGGTCAATGTTGAGGCTGTGGAAAGATGGTGACCAGCTTCAACTCGCTGTATATTGTCATCAGCAGGAGGTGCTTTGAGGTCCAATATGCAGTAGCTTTGCTGTCAGTTTCTCCAAGAGTGGAGCAGATTGCATCCTCCATCATCAGTCAGACTTAGAAGTGTAGGTTTTGGCGTTTCTTTCTTAGAAGTCATACTACCTGTAAATAGAGATGTAATGGAATATATTCTAACAAGACAAAGATTACATTTAACCATCAAAACTGGTTTCCTAACACATAATATAGGCTGATAATAAGCTCCCATAAAGCCCTTACTTCAACCCTATTAACCTTTTGTTGAACATGATCAACATTCAGGTTTGTGCCAAACAACCAAGCTGTTTACATGTCCTTTACCAAGAATTGCACTCAATAACCAGTCAGAATAATGATAAAAGCTAGTTGATGGCTACAGAAAGTGTGGATGCGGTACAACACTTTAAAGTGCATTACTCCAAATATTAGTGATTTATTAATATTTGAGTCTGTGTGTATAATTTTGACCTTGTGCAGCTTAGAGAAAATTCACAAGTATGAACTCTAACTGTGGGCAAATTCTTTGAAATTCATCATCCATTATTAAAGTAACTATCCATTCAAATATATCATCATAGACAAAATCTTAAGAGTATTAAACTCTGTGAGTAAATTAACTTCTTACCAGAACTATTAGGTTTCTTATTATAAGGAAAGGTTAGCTAAATAAAACTGCCTAACAAAACATAATTACAACACAACAATAGACATTTGGAGGTCCCTTCATTGCTATTGGCACTACGTGCTTTTAGAAAGGTGTCCTGACTGAACAATGGGGACTACTGGCAGTTAGACAGGGGCAGTGGGTGGGGGTGGAAGGCTGGCGTGGCTGGTGGTCTGTTAGGCTGGCTGACATCTCTGTCTCCTCCTCTCTCCCGGCAGTTCATGGCATCAAGTGGACTTGCAGCAATGGGAACAGCAGCTCTGGCTTCTCAGTGGAGCAGCTAGTACAACAGATTCTGGACAGCCACCAAACTAAGCCACCTCCCCGGACTCACAACTGCCTCTGCACTGGTACCCTGGGTAAGGGCTAGTGGGGGGGAGGGCTATCATTTTAGAAAAAGAAAATTCTAATAATAAATTGCAGACAAATCCAAACACAGTGGTTTGTGTGAGCTTAGTATTTCTGTTTTTTCACTATCCCTGTGAGGCTCATTTCTGTGGTAGCCCAGCTGGCCTAAATGTTACGATAGTTTTTTGGACATCAAGTCTTTCAGCTTATTTCAACTTATAAAAATAAAGTGAGTTTAGAGTTAGGATTTTTTTTTCTATCTGTAATTTCACATCAATTTATGAAATTTCCTTTTTTTTCCTTTGTATTAAACCATTCATTTCACAGTATAATTAAACTAAATTAATGAGATAACATTTAAAAATAGAGATGTTTTTATATTATTGATTATTATACTACCACACTTACAGAGAATAATTATTTGATAACACCTGTGACCTAGCAATCAGTTTAGTTTATTTCCACTCTCCAATTTACAACTGAAGACCTATCGAAGCATTTAACAGGTTTTATCCAGTTAGTTAAAAGTTCTCTGAAAATATTCATGCCAGATTAAGTAAGTTATGATCCAGAAAAAGGATAATCATCTCAGCAGTTAATAAATATGTATAATATAATTTTCTTTTTAAGTGTGAGGTGTATTTTGCCTTAAATAGACGGTATATAAGAAAATTACTATAAAACATTTTATCTCTCTACTAATATATAAATACAAAAAAGGAAAAAAGTCCTAAAATGTACATAATTTAGATCATAAATAACAGCTAAATCCCCATAAAAATCTTAACTGTGTTCACTTTTTTTTTTGATAGAGACAAAATAATCGATTGGTTAACCCTGTTTTATGTTTGCTGCTCTCTATACTGCACATATAGGTCATGTTCTTGCATTCACTTCATGAGAAAACATCTTGTTGTCTACAGTTGTGGCCAAAAGTTTACATACACCTGTAAAAAACATAATGTCATGGCTGCCTTGAGTTTCCAATAGTTCCACAAGTCTTATTTTTCTGTGATAGAGTGATCGGAACACATACTTGTTTGTCACAAAAAAACATTCATAAAGTTTGGT
>JAUZNJ010030298.1:0-14865 GCA_034780135.1 Jordanella pulchra
ATTCCCGTCTCGGACCCGAACCGGAACCAGAACCTGTGCTCTCAGTCTAATCACTAATAAACTTTGTTGAACTTTTTTATATAGGCAGGAGCAGATGAATATGATGAACAGTGATAGTAGCAGAACAGAGGAGACTGGTGGAGGTGATTAAGATAATTAGGCCAGCATGGGTGCACAGATTCATGACATTAAGAATTTTTCTCCTGTTAAAATAATGTAATAATTATATTATTTTTATCAAATGTTTGCTTAGATGATTATTAGAAATGATAGTGATGTGTTTTTACTTTAACTTGTATTAGATTCATTTCTTAATATGCGTATATATTCTTGAAGAAATGAGACACTTCAAATTCCTTCAGTCTGCGTCGCCGTGAGAAGAGCCTACGGATCCTTTTCCCATGTGCTGTGAGGTCATAGGTGTAACATATTTATGATATGACCACACTGAGACTTTGTTTGGACGATCACCAAAGTAGGAGACTGAGGGGCAGAGGAACGGCTGAAAGGATCTATATCATGAGACATGTTCCTGAGGGTTAAGGAGGACATCCTGTGTGGAGAGCTGAAGGAATGTAGGGCTATAATAATCAAAGCTGGAGTCTGGACATAGGAGGATCAGTTGTTTGACCACATGTTGAAGCTTTGTACATCTGTTTTTGAACCCCCTTAGAAACATCGTAATAGGGTTACACCCCTAAATAAATCTGTAGACTGAGGCCATACGAACCCAGAACTCACTGAGGCAAGGGTCTGTGGTTCTCCGCCTGCAGGTAAAAATAATCTTCCACTCTGGTGTCTTCTTTTAATTCTTACGTGAATGAACATAACACTCCATAACTTAAATGTAGAGTTTCTGCTGGAGGAATCTGACTGTACTATACAATAGTTCTCTCTGGGTACTCCAACTTCCTTACAAAGTCAAAAAACATGACTCTTAGGTTAATGGGCATCTCTAAATTGTCCTTAGGTGTGAGTGTGTGTGCATGATTGTATGTTTTTTGTGTCTCTGTGTTTCCCTGCAATAGACTGGTGATTTGTTCAGGGAGGAACCCACCTTTCACCCATAGTCAGCCAGAGATTGACACAGGCCCCACCACAATCCTGATGGAACAAGCAGGAAAAGATGGATGAATTGATAAATCCTTATCTTATATTCAAAATTAATATTTTATCAGAATCAGACATACTTTAATAATCCCAGAGGGAAATTATGGTTTCAGTACAAACCGTTTGTCACATGCTGCCTGGTTTCCACTGGTTACCTGGCTTCCCTGGTCCCGGTGGATACCTAGCGCTGCCTTGGTCTCTGTAGAAAGATAGGAGCCACAATGGGGAAGGAGAGGGGAAAAAACATATTTCACACTTTATCCTTGACAGGATATAGTTTGAGATATAGAAAAAAACCTCAGCACAAAAAAAGCACTAGTAAACACAAGACAGACATTTCAGCAAAGGGGTCACATCGGAGGTGTGGTAACATGAAGTCAATCTGACATAATGAGACATTAGTTGTCATTTTGGTTCTGAGGCTTCACACCCACATGCAGGTTCTATCACAAAAGAACCGGAAAGTCTTGATTCTAATTGTTTATTTAAAATAAATGCAGATAGGATTAAATCCTGAATGACTCCCTCGAATCGGCAGCGGCCGGGCGGCTCAGGTTCTGCTTGGAGAGGGGAGAGGTTAGTGACAACCGGGTCTAGGAAATCTGGGCAAGGGATGGAGAGTATCGCTTATGGATTGTCTGATGCGGGGATGCTCAGGAAGGGGATAGGATCCAAGAGGCACAGAGGTTCTGAGAGATCGGCAGGTGGTGGAATCCTGGTGACAGGGAACTGTCGCTGATGTGTGCTGGGATGGGCGTGGTTCCTGGCTTGATCCAGACAACTGATCGAGATCTGGGATACACGACAGAAACAGGATTAACTTGAGAACTCATAGAATTAACTAGAACTTGGTGTTGACTCTGACCAACAAGTGGGACCATCGAGCGATGAATAGCTGCTCCACCGTTTCTTAAGAATCCTTCAGCGGATTGCGGGAATCCGCTGCAGGTGCGCCAGTCTGCAGAAACTCTCCCACGAAGATTGTCTGTACAAAGACAACTCACACCAACTTAAATCCTAACATTAGTTGTGTGTGTATGATAGGAGGATTCAATTTGTCCGTGAACGCCGACCACAGGCAATGTCCTTGATTAGATGGAAATTAGGGGAAATTAGATAAAGGGGGTAGGGCGAATCCAGAATAACACTTTTGTTTTGAGAGCAGGCTGCACAGGAATTGCCCTCAGCCTTGAGTCTTTGTCTAGCTGGCTCTTTCGTGGCGAAATCCAATATCCCAAATGTGTTGGGGTTTTCTGCGTTGAAGCGAGCATGGACATCCAAGAAGTTATCCCCTCTCACCTTTGAGTTCAACCATTGCAGCCAGCCTGCGTTCAATCGCACCTAGCATAAGGCTCAGCTCCCGATCTTGCTCGTTGACAGCCTTTGTGAGGGCATCAACCGCTGCCGGCAGCCTGATCAATGCCCAAATTGTTGCCGACATCCTCTGTAATTGAAGATACGTTAGGTATCCCCCGAATCTGAGAAGTCTGAGTATCATAAAACCAAAAATCAGTGACAACGTTGCGAGACACACCATCCTCCACTCTTTCCAGGGGTCCATGGTGCTTCCCACAAAGTGAGTCCCAGCAGGACAGGAAGGGTCCCCTTTTCCCTATCTCCCCTTTGAAATAATTTGATGAATTGCAATGAGAGACCAGCTGACTAGATCCATTTTTTTTGAGTTTGGTGGTATGAAGAGCGAGCTCAGAAAAGGACAAGACACACCAAAGCAGGAACAGGCAGGGAGGTGCAGGAGCAGCTGGAAAATGTGACCGCCTCCTTCAAGAGCCAGAACAGAAGAATCATGTTGTTTATTTGTATATAAAGATCATTGAAAGATCTTTCCATTGAAAGAGGATGTTTGTTTTTGCATTGTTATGAAAAGGATTGATTTTTTTTTTAAATTAAGTTCAGGATGGTCATGGCATTATAATGCAGTTTCATACTGTCACGGGAATGACACAATGCCATTGCTTAATCTTATCACTCTAGAAGATTAAATTCAGCCTCACTTTTCATTCAGCTACCCTCTGATGATCCGCTGCTGCAAACCTATCAGCCTTGTACACACCTCCGCCATGGCAAATCATCATCTAGGACTTTGCTTTAAAAAGACCGAGGTTCCCCCAATTGCCTTTCAGCTCCATAAACATTTAAGCTGCCACCCTCCTCCACCTCATTTCCACCATCAGCCCTGGTCAGATCTTCAATTGGAACTAAAGGCTTCTTCAAAGGGCAAGATTTTAGACTTTTCGGGTGATTTTTAAAACTTAGGCAACCCCAGACAGGACAATGAAAAAATTGATAACAGAGTTCACAAATGATCTGTGTTCAGTGGCAGATGCAATCAAGAGGGAGGCTTTGTTTTATTTGCTGTGATGAGATGAAATGTTATTAAGTAAGAATGTTTATCTAAAAACGGCATCCTTGTTGTCAGTTCACCAATGTCATAATCCTACCTTTAAATATTCTGCAGTTGTTTCGAGCAGTGGACCCCACTGGATTCTAAGATTCCTAAGCAACCCCAATAACTTGGAGATTTTTCCCTTCCTAGCAGCTGGAAGTGTATATAAAAAAAATTTAGTAGTACAAAACTGAGTACAAGAATATAAAATCAAATATTTTTTGAATTAAGGTTTAACATTTTTGGTTAATTATAGACTTCTTTTTTTAATATGCTTGGCTCAGTAGAGACCAAACTACAGGAAATTGGGCCAAGACAATCCAACATCTTTGATTTTGTCGATTTTTCAATTGGAGGGCTCAGGATGTTCTAACCAGCAGACATGATCATGCTTAAGACA
Organism: Jordanella pulchra; assembly: GCA_034780135.1. Lineage (NCBI taxonomy): Eukaryota > Metazoa > Chordata > Actinopteri > Cyprinodontiformes > Cyprinodontidae > Jordanella > Jordanella pulchra. The sequence continues at coordinate 3,915 of JAUZNJ010030298.1, forward strand.
CTACATACTGCAGGATTATCTACCTGATGATCGGTCCCAATTGTCTCCTGATATCAGGGAAGGGGAAAATGGGCAGAAATGAGCATGAGTATGTTGCTAGCCTTTCTATCATCTAGAATTAGTCTTTCCATTCTGACAAGAAGAACACTTTGTTCACATAACTTCACTTCATTATATACATTAAACCTGTTTCTGGCATTAGCAGCCATACCAGTTTAACAGTCAATAAACCATTGTTCTTCTGGCATCTAATGTTCACCTTAAATTTTCTCAAGTTGTCTTTGAGGATTTGCATCCACAAGATTGCCCCATTTGCAGTTTGGTTTAAAAAGAAATTAAAGATATTACATTAACTTAACTACTTTACACATGGCAGCTACTATAGATGGCTTTGGCAAATATACAGATGAAATCGCAAGAAAGATTTAGATCTGAAGTACACAATCAAGGGAAACCCTTTCCTTTATATACAGTACATATTTTCCTAAATTATCTTTCAATTATCTCCCTAATTGCTTAGGATTCTTCTTCTTAGATCTTTTATCCCTTAATTTAATGGAGATCTTTTGTTTGATACGTAAGGGATGGCTCAAAAGTATTTGTTTCACAGAAATAATTCCACCTGCTCTCAATAAGCTGCTGTGCTCTTTTATCTTCAAGAATGTACAACATAACAGATACCATGCACACAGCTGCAGATTCTAGTGAAAATGTTTTCGATTACTAATCTATTCTTATATTAGTGTAATCCATAATGGTAAAAAAAATATTCTTCTTTTACTACTGTAAATAATTACAAAAACGTAACAACCATTTGTATACTGTCAAGCGCCACCTAAAAAATATCAGAAATCCCTTAAATCGAAACAAAAGGAAATGGAACAATCTCATGTGTATGTAGATCATAAGTTTGAAAGCTCCTCCAATATCTGTGGTTTAAACGGCTTTTAAAATGTAATTGTTTAGTAAAGAAATTTAAGACAGTTTTTCTTTTTCTTCATGCCAATGATGAGTTAAAAAAAATCATAAATCACTGAAATGTTCATTAAAAATAATAACATCAAAATACAGATTACAAAGTAAAATGAAGGTTTCAACAAATGATTCCTAACATCTTTTTAAATCTCCCTTTAAAAACAGCCTGAGTTAACAGCAGATCAACGAGTTCTCACAGGGCACTTACCACATAATATTTTATTCAAAAACATTATCTGGCAGCTGTTCAATGTCAGTAGTGGGCGGCTGCCAATTATCACAGCAAGAAAGATTCAATGGGCAGAAGCTAATACTTTTACAGCACATTTAATAATAACCTTTGGGACTTACAAAGACATTTCCCTAAAAGAAATAAAGGAAACGTTCAATTCAACTCGCTTTAAACTAAAACTGAATTACTTTTTCTATTTGCTGGTTTTCTCTACAGGCTTTTTAATTTTCTGTTTCTGCACCAGTGGAGAGATAACACTAAATGCACTTATATGTTAATAGGGGAAGTGAACTGGAGAAGTAGGCGAATGGCTGCGGGCAGCCAATCTGTCAATGAGGGGTCAAATGTGTCATGGGGACTGGGGATTGAGAGTAATTACTCCTTAGCATCAGTTCCCATGTCTAATACCGAAGAAGTTTTGAATATTTATGTTTACAGAAACATGTTGTTCAATGTGAGTGGCATGCTTTTATACCTGATTGAAAATATTCACCTTTAGAAAAATACAGCCACAATCCTCAATTATTTCTATTGGGTTTGTGTTAAAAACTGTGTGCCATTGTAGATTTGAATTCAATATGTTTTAATGTTGTCCTTGATTTACTTTCATGTTATGAATTACAGTTACATTAAACTTGGACTTTGACAGAGCCATTTTAACGAATAAATATGACAAGGGCTAAACTATGCAAATGCAGCTCTGATTGTGTGTTTACAGTGTTTTTATCCTGCTGGACGTCCTCCACGTAAACCCCAGTTATTAATATTTTTTAGGCCTCTAAAAGGATTTCTTTTTAGGATTTTGCCACCGACCACACAAACCAATTAAGGGGTGTGCATTTGATTTTTTTCAGCAGAAGACTTTTTTAACAAATGTTTTCTTCCTTGAGGCCACACTGTGGGTCTCTGTCCACAGCTACGGTGGTGAGAAAATAAAATCTATTAATAAGATACCAAAATCTAAAAGAGCAAAATAAACAATTAGATTAACTCAAAAGTCTGAAATAGGCATAGATGTATACACTGATAAACATAGGCACTGGTTCTGCTCCTTGTGGCCCCTCTTTACTGTAACCCTCCAAACAGGAATATTTACTCCACTGGTGTGACCTCAAATCTTTGCTTTCCAACAGAAATGAATTGTGCTGCCTTCTGCTCTCTTTTGATTGCGCTGCCTGAGTGACCTGCCCCTCTATCTGTAGTAGGCTAGTATATTGCCTTTACTTGTTGTATTATTTGCAAATCAAAGATATGAATGCTAGAAAGTTGGCCACTCCAAAGTAAAAAAAAACACTTTCCAGTGGAGAGTGGGCACAGTTAACTCTGGGTGGGCCACAGTACCACCCTAATGCACCGGGGCTGTTTTGCTTCATCCATCTTTCTTCAACTAAAATCAGCTTTCCTGATTATGATACAAAAAGTTACAACAAAAACAAGCTTAACTAGTAAGATCATATTGCCACATTGTTATTTTTTCACAGCACATAGAGTTTGCATGCAGACCACACAACTCTGATGTACTCTAGTTTGAGCAGAGAACCATCTAAAACATGGTTTCTGTGTTCACTACATGAGTTGTTGGAGCCCATTAAAATGACTTGTGGTTTTCTTCCTGCTAGTATTCTATTAAGAATACATATACAGCTTAAACAACCATTATCCCCCTGGACTGCTTAAAATAATACCCTTCTCTGCCCTACCAGTTTAGGTTGAGCACTCTTTATTGGTAGATTCATAGTTGTGGCATACATTATGAATTGTTATATGATGGACTGTACCGTCTGCTTGGGATTTTGTTTTAAAACTTAACCCTAAGTTAGATAATTTCTATAACTTATTTTTCCTTTGTTGGTATCATGTGTTCCTCGTTGTTGATTACTCTAAACTTTTCTCTCTCTGACGTGCCTCTGAGGTCTTGATTAAACATCTGGAGTTATGCAGAGGTTAGGTTATATAAAGATATGCATCTTTTACTGTTTACTATTTCTCTATCAAGTGTAACAGTTTGAGACGATTTTGTATTTACAAAAATTCTAGTATTATGATAGTAATTCCAAAGAAAGGCTAAACTATATATTCTATGTTTTCTCTTCTTAGCCTACAAAAACCTTGAATGTTGTAAATCTGTCTGCAAATCACTGTTCAGTGTTTAAAATTCAGTTTTGCGAAACTTTGAAAAGCACTGAGAATGCTAAATATTCTTTCTTTTTTGTCTCTCGCCAAAGTCTTTACTAGCTGTAATATATATATATCTATATAGATATACAGTATATAGATATATATATATATATCTATATATATATAGTAGTTATTCTCAGCTTCATAACTACTTTTTTCAGCAGTCATCTGATGCATCTTGCTTTGTTATATAGAGCTCTCCTTCATGTATGTCTTTGTTTATTTTCTAAGCCACTAATTGCTTATTGTACCCATGTGGACTGGTCCATGGCTGTATATTCAAAGCTCAGCTTTTTTACTTATTAGTAGCCATACTGCAGGTTTTGTAGCTAACCATAAGTGATGATGAGTATCAAGGGAAGAGCATATCTTTTTTCAAATCTAGGGTAATAGATTTGCCTATGGGGAGATGAAGGCATGGAAAGCATGTAGGGGCGCTGAAGGTTAATAATGTGCAACAGAGACAAGCCATGCACCAGTAATCACCTGTTGTTGAGTACATAGCTTAGTGTGCTAAATGATACACATTTTCACAATTTTTTCCCCTCTTTTCTTTAGCAAGACAAGTTTGCAGCTGAAGGTGTAGTGCTAATGTACTTTGCTCTCTCCCAACATTCTTTATTTTCATGTTTCTTCCACCTCCTGTTGTTTCTCCTCTGGGCAAAAGTTTTGTTTATCTGTTGGGTTTTTTTTTACATTTATGGCTTTTTTCATAGCAGTACAGTGCCAAACTGTTTACTGTTCTAACTGCAGGTTTAACGTTTGTTCGACCACTTTTCTTGAAATGAAAACTGAGCCTCTCCCATTGACCAGAGGCAGAGTCACAATGATTAAACCAGAATTGTTAGATACTCAAGCAATGGATTAAAAAGATAAAAAAAATATACTTTCCTAGAATTACCATCACAGCAAATTACCAATTACCCACTGAGACACAATACCCTTTATTCTGGCTACCTGTTGCTCGTCCACTAGGCGCTAAGACAAGCCTTTATGCAAGATAAGTGATGACTCCGCCTCAGTGGCCTGCCATTCTCAACACTTAGGGGCATATTTTGACTTTGTAGTATGTCCTTATTTTTTTAAGGCAAAAAATGCGAGTGGTACTCCTCAGAGAAGAAAAAGTAGCTACCGTCTAAAAGTTCACTCATTTTGACCAGTATAACAGAATATGAGCACAAAGACCCCAGGCAACCTTTTTTCTGAACAGCTATAGAAAATAAGATATTTGATTTCCATCTGTAGTTGTTAAAATTTAGGAGAAAAATAAATGAGGAAACATAAATCTACAGTTTCTAAAATAATTGCCCCTTATAGATTCTTGTTTGTGCTTTTTGTCACCTTTCGGGTCATTATAAAACAATGCGAGATAATTTGACCAGACTATAAAAGTAATTGCCTCCAAAATAAATTCCTGGTTATGCAATTATTTGCAGAATTGCCATCAAGTGTTTGTTACTACTAGCAATGGATCTAAACCTCCCTGTGTAACAATTTCTGCCCCCCATTGCATGCAGCATTGCTTTGGATCAACAAAATTTAAGGATTTTTTTTTTCCATACTCCTCTCAAAGATCTCTAAGAGGAGGACTTGGTTGTGTACTTTGGATTATTGACCTTTTGCCTAACACAACAGATTGACTCTCTTTATACTCTAATTGTTTGGTAGAACAAAGTTTACATTTTCATCAGTTATGGTCAGTTGGCCATGCCCTGAAGCAGCAAAGTAGCCATGCTATCATGCTACCAGCTTACCAGTAGACATCTGGTCTCAATGCAAGCCAGGCTTGGTACGCCCCAGCTACAGGACGCATAATATGTTTTGGACTGTAGTAGTTGATGAAGTATTCAAAATTGTGCTTGATCTGTTCTCTGTTACTTAGCAACACTGTTGCCAGCTTGCTGTGGATCTGCTATGGCTTACTTGAAAAATGAAAATTCTCTTGGATCTACCATTGGTTTCCTAGCTGTACCTGCAGCACAAATGCAGAAGACAGGTGTTGTAAGGGGCACACTTATAATATTTTTTTTCTTAATGTATGTGTCTGTGCTCTGTCCTGTTATGGTAATTATTGTCCAATGGGAGCAACAAGTGCAAAAAACATTGGTTTGTTATAAGTAATGGTCAGACTGAGTCAGAGAGACAGAGTTTGGCAATTCCATTCCTTGAGGGCTGGAGTTCTTTAAGATAAGTCCTTGGTTCAGAACACCTTGATCAAATGGCTAAATTACATCCTCAGTATGCAGGTTTTCCACAGTCCTGGCAGTCGTCTAATTATTCCATGCAGGTTTGATGGAGCAGGGGATATATCTAAAAGAGTCAGGACACACATACAGCCCCAATATGTTCTTGGCAATGTCTACCAAGTCTTTCTATCCCTATTGATTTTTATGTTTTTCATCAGAACTTTCCACATGGATGTTAACTTTTGCTTTCTTCTTTATTAATAAGACAAGTGAGACTGGGAGTGCTTTATGGTTTGGGATATTTTATTGCCTTTCAGATGAGTTTTTAGGCACAATGTTAGTTATATTTTAGTTGGCAGGTAACTGTTGTTGTTCTCGCACTGGAGCCGAACCCCTCCTTCACTCACCTCACATTGGTATATATCTCGTATTACATATATTTAAAACCTAACCAGTATTACCCTGATTAAAGTTCCTATTAAATCTATTTGGTTAGATAAATAAGAGTCTCGGATAAGCAGACTGCCTTCATAACCACCTACTTCCTGAGGTCACGCACTTTCACCGTAGATCAGTCAGACAATCAAGTCGCATGTAACCATTAGGGTCTAATCCAGCAAGTTGAAATAATGCATATTCTTATTCTCATACAACTGAACTTATAGAATGACTTTAAAAATCTTCTGTTAGTTTATAAATCACCGAGTGGATCAACGCCTAAATACAAACAATATCTCTTGTCAGTCTATCAACCTCCCAGACCACTCAGGTATTCTACTTCAAATTTACTCTGTCCACCAACAACTAAAACCAAGCAAGGAGAAGCAGCATTTAGTTCCTATGCTCCACTTATTTGGAAAAAAAACTACCAGAAGACTGCAAAACTGCTGAAAGCTTGAGTTCTTTGAAGTCAAAGTTAAAGAGGCATTACAGAGATTTCTAACGATACTGCCCCCCGTGGCAAAACACAGAACTGCAGCTCCCACTCATACTTAACAAGGTTATATTTTTACTTTTGTCACCGTACCTGGAGTTGCCTATGGTGTCTGAGTATCCACAAAATCAATATTGAATATAAAGCTTCTATTGTTTGCTAGGTTGGACCCATTCAACATGACTTGCTTGATGTCACATCCGCCAAACAGCATAAGAACTTGCGACATGAAGTACATTCAGGGAAAGTAGGCTGTAGGCTTTTTACTGTAGATGCATCAGCACTGAAATATTGAGATGCCAGTCTGCTCATCAAACACTGTTTTAGTTGTAAAGGGTCCATTGAAAGGCTATTTTACAAAAATCAGAAAAAACGTATACAATGTCTCTTTAAAAAATTATTTATGACTGTCTTTGACTGTTTCAGATAAAATGTTAACTGATGTACCTTTACCATTAAGTTTGTGCTCCAACTGTTTTACTCCCTTTCCTGCTTTTATCATGTTTTTTTTAATCTTTTTTTTGCTTTTATTACTCTTGTATTTTCATTTCTTCTTATTCTTTAATTCAATTCAAAGCAGTTTGAATAGTCTTTGTACTTACTTGTGCTATACAAATAAATTTGCCATAGCTGTTCTTGAGTGTTTTTAGCTCTGTGTTTTGTGCCATTATCCTGTTGCAGGACCATGCATGACCTTCCTGAGACCAAACTTTCTGACACTGGGCATCATATTTCTGTATAGAATCCCCTGCTAATCTCTAGCTTTCATTGTACCCTGTAGAGTTTGTCTAGGGGTAACATAATTTTGTTTGGATCCCTTTTTATATACATCACGTGTATATAAAAAGGGATCCAAGTGCTATACATGAGGGAATAATTAAAAGTATTGTAAATATTTTGAAGTTCATAAAATATACTAAAGCACACTGTCATAAAAAAAAACAACACTTGCACCGTATTAAAAAATAGCATTTGTACATCAATGAACATATTGTAAAATATTCTTGAATACTAAACAGTTCTACAACAGACAAATACAGATGCCCCGTTGGTTAAAAAGTACAGATTTTAAGCAAAACAAAATACAAATTTCTTTCATTCAAATCAGACTGGCAGACAGGATTTTATATCTGGGAATAACTAAGATATTAAGCATTTGGAGATCTGATGGAATACTTCATCTTCTCTGACAGGTTTGACCACCTTGAATTATTTATTCCACAGCTCTTGGAGTATGGAGAATTGCAGGATGTGAAAATTGAACCAAGAAGTATTGTAAAATAAGATTTAAAAAGGGGGATAAATACCCCTTCTCATTGGTTCAGTTTGGTTTGGATAATATTGTTTTTCTCTTTAAAATCATTATTTAAATAGTGAGGATTATTCAGGTGTTTCCTCATTACTTTTATTAAAATGTCTTTGATAACCTAGAACTTTAAGAAAGAAAAGATAAACAGAAGAAATCTATATTCAATATTTTTTAAGGTTATGTATGGCAGAGATGTGAAATGTCGTAAAACAGAGACATTGTTTTAAGCTTCAGTCATCGTCAAATTGTGGGTTGTATTTGTAGCCTGGCAACTGAGCAAACACATTTATTGCGATCAGAAGCTGAAGGCGTGGTATGCTTGATCGCCAACAACACAGATGAACTTTCTCAGTAGAAAAACATGAATAAAATCTGGCAAGTGAATAAATGCAGATCTGGTTCTTTTTAATTAATCCTTTTTTTGACAAATGCTGCAGTATTTCCTCCTGTGTGTTTTGTGATTATTTTTCAGTGTGTTTTAAATGCTTATATAGCAGCCCTATAGTTTGAAATATGTTCTGCAGCTATTTCTTAAATAATATAAGATGCTGCATTTATAATATTAAAGTTATGTCCTTGTCAGTATTTCAATCAAGGCATATCCTGTTTGCCATGAGGATTAAAGAAATAGATGGTTTAAACTTTTTTTTTCTCTGAGTCCCACATCTGCAAAGTCTCTTTTTTAACTCTAGCCTTGGAAAGCTTAATCATCTGTTCCCTCATGTAAAAATCGGCCCTGTTGCCATGGCTACTCATTATTGCAGATATTACAGTGCCAGAGATGCTTACAAAAATCACCAAAGCAAATAAATAAACCAAATTGTGTTTCTCAGCAAAAACACACATTTAGCGGTTAAAACTGGGGTATTCTGAAACTGACGCTCATAATATTGATTCTTAGACACATGGTCATGAGCAAGATCTGTAATTCACTTTAAGCATGTTATTAAAAGCCATGTCATTCATGTTCACTCAGCATTTCACTTAATTTTCTGTATAAACAGACTTTATGATATGGCAGAGAAATGGGGGTAGTGTCAGTGCAACTGTAATGTGCGGTTGTTACCTCCTAGCTATGACCTGAAAACAGCTGCTTCCGAAGGCTATCCACTGACACAGTAACACTACAGAAAAAAAATACACCGCATCATAATCATAGACTTTTAATGCTTTTGAAAGGTAACAAAACTCATCTGCAGATAAAATAAGCTCCTTTACATTAACATTACTTGTAGCTGTTCTGGATGGACAGAGCTAGTGCTACAAGACCTAGCATTGTGATAATATATTTTTTTAGTCTTAGCCCAGATGCAGAACACCACAGGAGACAATAGTTGATTTAAAGGTTTATTGAAGGATCTAACGAAAAAGCTAGGAGGAATCTTCCATGTGTGCAACAGCCTGTGGTTTGTCTCATGTTGTGGTGGATTGAATGACTCCGGGAGGGTTAGAACTTGTCAGAATTTTCCCAAGATAGGTCTTTGGACATCCACAGATGGTCCTTATTCTCCAGAACTCCAAATCAGAGGACGAGAGGGTTGTAGATGGAGCTGAGCTTTGTTGGAGGGCGAACAGGCTGACCATACCTGAAGGGGTCTGTTAACACTTGTGACTGCTGGCAGAGAACTTGGTTTGAAATATAAGTTTTCAGGAAGGAGTGATTTCTACGAGTGGCAACCAGTAGGTAGCAATCCGATCCAGCGTCAAAGAAGCATGGAGCAAGAACTGAGGAGGAATCAACAGGAATCCCTCAGGGTTCCTTAGAGGGATCAAGCAACTTGAGAGACAGAAGAATCAAAAGTCATTATTAGAAACATAGAGATCGAGGTCTTACGCTGGAGGGCACTGAATACCATAGAAGGCAAACACTCAGGCATCGAAGAACCAGCAGTATGTGACATATTAACCCCACTAATGATCAGATAGGAAACAGACACAGACAAAACAGAGAACACAAAAAATCCTGGACCCTGACAAGCATATATCATTTACCAAAGATGCAATGCAGAATGAACAACATAGCAAAGTTAGTGTGACAATACTTTCACAAACCTTTTTCACAAACCTTTTTTGTCTGGTTGTATTTCCATAAAAAGTAAACATTTCTAATCCCATTCAATTCAGTTTATTTATATAGCACCAATTCACAACATATGTCAACTCAAGGCTCTTTGCAAAGACAATTCAATCAAATCACACAGTCAAATTAGTTAAACGTTTTCTGTCTAAGGAAAACCAGCTGATTGTATCGACTCATTGATTTGACAGCAATCAAACCAACTGTTGGATTGAAACACCTATAAATGAAATAAGACACAAGAATGAGAGATCGTCTTTACCTGCAGGTCGAGAACGATCATAGAGCTAACTCTGATGCATGATTGTAAAAGGAGGAGGCCCTAATTTTACAATACACACAGAGCTCGAAGGGAAGGGGAGCACAGCTGTGTGCCTTCAATTATGATGTTTACATAGGACATTCTTTGTCTCACAACCATCCTGACCCTCTACAAGTTCATGACAAGTTCATCATTGATTAACTGCAGGTCTTGTCCAGGATTCTTCCTCCCCAAGGATCTTCCCATCCTAGAATCCAAGTGTACTTATTATAAATCAGTCACACATAAGATTCTGGTGTTTATAGAAATATGTCCCTAGGGTCACCTTCTTCTCATGGCAATGCAGATTGAAGGAATATGATTCTGTCTCATTGTTTAAAAGTATATATACTTATGCTAAAAAGTGTATCTACTACTACATGTTAAAATGAAAGGGCATTTTAACTTTATCATTCCTGAAAATCTAAGCAAAAATTTGATAAAAAAACAGTAAAGTTATTATATTATTTTAACACCAACCATGCATGTAGCAACCGTGGAGAGGGAAAAACCCCTTTCAACAGGAAGAAACCTCCAGCAGAACCAGGATCAGTGTGAGCAGCCATCTGCCAAGGCTGACTGTGAATCAAGGAGACAGAAACAGACATACAAAATCAAGCTTCACAGATGGCGGAAAACTATAAACTTTATCAAAGACGAAATTCGACTGTCGTGATGGGCTTCAGAGATCTAACCCACATGCAGAACACCACACGGAAACAGGGAGAAAGTTTAACAAGTTTATTAAAGGTAGAACTG
>JAUZNJ010030300.1:0-40149 GCA_034780135.1 Jordanella pulchra
AAATATATATGTATATTTTTTCTTTGAAGCAGCAGCAACAAACTGCGACCGATGGCAAACACTTCCTCTCCCCCTTTCATTATCAAATCAGATTTGACTGATGTGACACAGTCGCGGTAGAAAATCACATTCGTCTTTCAGTGGGTTCGAAAAACGAACACGCGGTTATTTTTCACCCTAACCTTACTGATAAAACTAACAAATAGAGATGGATTTAGTAGAGGAAAAAAGGAGTAGTTAATGAATGATGAATTAGAGGCGAGGGGAAACATCATAAATTCTGACAAGGCGCTGTTGTCTACTGGATGATAAACAGCACTGCTGGATGGAATCTGTCTCTCTGTGTGTATCTCTCAGACGCCGGCTGCCACTTTATCTCCTCCATCGTGCTAGATTACACCTCCAGGGTTCAGGTGGGAATCAATCATTGCTATTATTACCTGAATGCACGAGATGCATCTATCACTACTAAGGTTACCATAACCTCAATATTAACAGAGGAAAAGCCCCCCTCTAATAAACAGCAGAAAGGATGGGCTGGCTGGTGGGATTTCATCTTCCTTTCACTTTTAATAAGGCACTCAGAGGAATAAAGATTACAGGCCATATTTAGCATGCAGAACAAATCAGGCTCTTCAAGGCTCTTCTTCTCCTCCACTTCTCATTCTGGTTAGTCATTAAGACTGAGGAGAAAGGATTTTTTTTGCTGGGGTGGGGGGTGGGGGGGTGTTCTAGCATTGGAGAGGCATTCCCTGGTCCAACTGTCTTTATGCTCTAGAACGGCCTGCAGCTGCTGTTAATAAGATTCTTTCGAGGCCTGAAAAAAAAAACAAAAAAAAAAACAACTTAACAGCAAGTTGAACCACTCGCTCTCTTGGGTCGAATTTGTGAAACCAGTCAACGGATCCGGCTGAGAGAGAGAGAGCCGCAGGAGTCCTGGGGACACAACGACCCCCCCACACCCTGTTCGTGTTCATCCGTTCTTATAAGCCATCATTACACAATGATGTCTCTGTAAAACAAGATGCAGGAAGAAAGTGAGCATCAGAGCAAAAAAAATGCTAAGCTTCTTTTTGAGGATTAATGGATTTTAGTCAAGTAGCAGTCTGTGAGTGCATCAGAGCAGCTAACGCGGGGTCACGGCACTGCTGAGTGTTTTCACGCACCCCTTCGACATGAATCATTCATCGCCATTCAAATGAATATCATCAGCTGAATGAAATATCATTAAGCTCAGCTAAAGTCATCCCATAATAACATACCTCCAATTAAACTATGATCAGAGCGTCTGGCCTGATAATAGATTCATACCAATTAAGTTAGAAATATATTCAAAGGACTTTTCACTTTGAAACCAGTCTTGTTATTCCCCTCGACATCCAACAACACAACTCATTACAGTGGCTCCAAAACTGGAAATGGAGAGACCATGTAAATATTTAAAATCCTCACAAATATATAAATATTCATTTTAGAATGATTTGATGCACTAAATAAATAATCCCGTGTTAAATAAATGACACCCTAAATAAAACTAAAAAAAATGGATCTGGGGAAATGAAGATGAGATGAATCAGAGGGGAGGATACTGGCAAGTGAGGAGCGAGGGGAAAATGTCAGCTATCACTCCACCCCTCTTGAATACATAATGGCAGCCATGCAAACAACGTGGGCTAATTAAAGCCCGGCAGCCAATTAAAGAAGTTTTATTTTAAACTTTTTGGGAGGTGCTAAAAGCTAGTCTCCTTCGTTTACTTTCTTAGATTTTCTTTTGAAAAGTTTTGGAGCAACCATGAAAAACTGAAAAATGTGGAGGAAAAGGGTTTTAGTTGTCACACATTTTTCACTTCAAAAGTAACTAAAGAAACAAGATTGATAATCAGTGTGAGGGTAGAATTAGTCAATTTTCTCCTTGATCGAATCTGATGAGTGATAAGGAGGCCAAACACAGACAAAAGTGGATTTTTTTTTTTTTTGTTTTAGATAAATGCATTAATACTCCCATAAGCCATCAGATATTGGTTTCCATTAAAACTTCTCATTAAGCCTTTTTCTCTTTTAAAAGTTGTTACAGAAAGCATTACAAATGGCTTTTCACTAATCTATTGGAAATTGTTGAAGTGTTTGTGATTAGGTCTAATCATTTTTTTTTTCTTGTTATCAACTACATCTATTAAAAATAAGAATTTCCAAAATTATAAATCAATTAATGAACTAACTCCATGGGTTTGAATCAGTTTTAACTTTTTTTTTTTTAAATCAGATGCACTCAAAAAGGCTAGCTTTATCTATAATTTTAAGGGAGCTGCTAAAATTGAGCATCATCTAATTGTATTTTTATTATTCCTTTTGCAAAGTGTTGCAACAAGAACAATGTACAGACAACAACTTGTAATTAAAAAAAAAAGGTACTGCACACTTTATCCTTATAATTACTAGGGATCAATTAATCAGCAGAAGATCAAAACCTTCTATTTACCCTTTAACTGTTTTTAATAGATAATCTGCTGATCAAACACTGAAAAAATATCCAATTTGTTAAATGTATTACATATGCAATAATCACCAAATAAACAAAATTACTTTGGGGAACTTTTTCTGAGTTTATTAAAATGCATATGCTTTGATGCATATATTTGGTTGCTCTGTAAATCCTTCATTTTTTTTAATCAAGACATATTTCCACTAAATAACCTGACAGACAATTTTTTTTCTTTCATGTATTAAAATCCTAACAAAATAACACTGGCTGGTTAGAATCAGTAAATCAGGACTCAAAGAAAATATTTTTTGTTCTAGACAAGGAAACAGGTAATCAGGGCCTCTTTTGTACTTCGATTGCAAAACCTGTTTGGTGTAAATTATGTGAAAATCAATTCAACAATATCAAGGATTCAGATATAAAGGAATATAATTATAGGGGCTGTTTATTTCTAATAAAAACAGATCAATTTACAGTATTTGTTTTGTTAAATCCCTGCCTATAAAATATTGCTTTAGCACAAACACTGACCCCCTCTGATGGATATTTGGTGCTACAGGTCTCTGTTCTCTCCCCACAGTCGTAAGAACGTAATCTTAGGTGTTGGCTGGCCTACTCTGCGTCCCATTTGACTGCCTTTTCCAGCCTTCCGGCTCTCTGGAGAGCTGGACCCTTTATGCAGTCGACGTCTGTCCTATCACACACTGAGCTACGGGAACAGTGCTTTTGTGATGGCAGTGATTAGTCTTTTGTGTTCCCAGGTAGAATTAAGATGGAATTCTACAGGCAGTCATTGTGTTCCTATCTTCAGGACATTAAAAAAAATATGTTAGGTTTTGAAGAGGTGAAATGAAGCCCGCGGGGCCCTTGCAAAGCTCGATCTGTGGGGAAATACACAGTGGAAACACAATGGGAACAATCCTGTCCTTCAGTTTTCCTTTTGTGCTCTGCTGAACCTCGAGTCAGAGCTGCCCATTTACTGAAGCTCCTTTTTAACAGAGCTGCATTGTTTCACTTGTGTGTGTCTTCCACCCTGCCTGCATCTGAGAAATGCTCAGAAGCTGATGATATGACAGTCGTGACTTTGCCAAAGTCTGGGAGACCCTCAGGGTTTATTACCCACATTCCACCAAGTGCCGGGTATGCAAATAAAGTTTGGGATGCCGGCTTTCAGATGTGATAATTACGGGTTTATTTGTAAGCTGTCACTTCCCTTAATGCTTAGGGACATCAGAATAAGTTCAAATGCAGCCATCAGAGATGATCACATTTGTTGGTGTTGCACAGATTCAAAGAACATGTGATTCTCATGGCGCCAAAGGTCTGTCAATAAGCACTCATTGAGACAGCAGTGCGCTTTGGAGATCTACGCTGCATGCAGTCTCACTCAAGATGTCGGCAAGAAAATATTTACATTTTCTCATTTGCTTAGATATTCAAACATCAAGGCTTTTTTTTCCTATCAGAGGTTGTATAAAACAAACAGAGTGCATTTCTATTGCCATCTTTTGCCATGAAACAGAATAGCTCTGTTTAGTAGTGTTATGTACAGCTGTGTCTGCCCTAATTAAACTCTGAGTTAGTACTATGGTATCGCAATGGATCAAGGTACACTGCCTGGTTGTTTTTTCATAAGTTAGACTGATTAAGACCTCATCTATCAAACTGGAACATGATAAGTAATTCTGTGTCAACAAAATCCAGGTGTGTAATTCCACAAGGCTCGATTCTCCGGCCACTATTATTCTAATTCTATATGTTCCCCTTACAAAACATCCCTATGAATGTACATATGTATAGAGATGGACATGTTAGACTGTGGCACTGGAGAAGAGTCTCTAAGCCTTAAGACCATATTGAATAGCAATTATTACTGACCTAAAACCAGTCAAATCAAATATCTGAAGAATTCCATCAGATTAAGGATGCCCATTTTAAATGGGACATATCAACTGGCTCTTTATAACTTATTCAGGTAGCTGCAGTTATTCAGTAATTCTAAATACAAGAGTCCTTAACATGGTAAGAAAGATGCATCATATATATCTGACTTTAAGCTTTAAAGAAAAGGACAGTTACATTTTGGTACAAGTCTTTAAGTGAATGGTCTCGGACCTAAAAACATTTCCTGTCAGATTTGGACTGTATAGACCCCCCACCGCCGACCATCAGAGCTTTTATAGAAAAATAAAATAAAAATGTTATATAAATGGTTTCAACTGCTATTAGTTATATTATTTGTAAATATGGTTTTTCATTTTTATATTGTCAGCCTGGCTTTTATTGGCTTGACACTGCAGAAGTTACAAATAAATACCCATAGCATTAAGTGGGTGTAGGTTCGATCCCCCAGCCTCCCTAGAGGATAACATGAATGAACAGTCACGCGACGATATTGGAGAATGACAACAAAGTGTTTTACAACAGACTGTGCATCAACTGTCTTGCGTTAAGTGGTGCCTAATGGAGTGGGAGAGACGGTGAGGGTTGTCTGTTGCAGAAAAGAGGGAAAAGTTCAACTTGACAAACAGCTCCACTGCCAGGGCTGCATGACATCACAGAGACTCCCTGATGGAAGAAAATGGCTGGGCCTGGAGTGCACTATCTTGCTCGAAGCTCAATTCTCAAACATTGGTGTGTCAGTCTCTGGGAAAGAGTTCTCGGTCATTGTATAAGTGCACATTAAGGGCTGATAAAAACAACGGAATCTAGCCATCCGTCTTGATTTGCCAGTGCTATTGAGCTGGGAGTCAGAGTACTGAAAATTTGCTGGAAGATTGGAAAGAGAGAAAAAATGCAGAAAATGTATTAAAAAATCAGGGGAACCTATGCCTTTTTTCCGTACAGAATTTACACTACAGTCACAGAAACAGCAAATTTCTGTAGAAGGTCCAAGATGATTAAAGTGAAACTAAGAAAGCAACTTCTCTGATTACTGCAAGTAGTTTATAAAAAACACAAGATTATTATAAAAACTGCATGGTGATTATATAAACGGTATATCAGCTCAATACTCATCAGAAGGAACGACAACTCAGTCCTTATCTGCACAGCACATTGAAGCCCATTTACAGCCATAAAACTCAAGGCAAGGTACTTTGTTAATTAAGCAGAAAGAGAATCTCTTGCTATAATTTGTGAAAAATCCATGATTATTTAAACTATATAAAGAAGAAAACAGATTATGTATGATCAATTCAATTAAATAAATTTTATTAAATGCTATTCTATTATATTCTTTTAAAAATCACTTTAATTGATACCAAAAGGAAATTAAATGTTGCTATACTCAAAGGCTCCTTTTTTTGCTGTTTTTGTCGATTCTTTGCTTTTGTTTCTTTTTAAGATGTTGTAGGTGTTATTGTCTGTAGGTAGTGAGGATCTCCTGTAGTGGTCTGTCTTCAAGCAGTTTAAGAGACACCTTTGACTAAAGACACTCTGTTGTTGTTCAAAAGTCTTCTGAAGAGGATGCTCATGGTTCTCCATTGTTTTCTTCATTTTATGTAGAATTCTTCTTTGTTAAATAAGCTTCAGGGGTTTGGAGGAGTTTCTCGAACAGAGCTGATCTTTTTTACTAGCTTGTTAAGCTTCTTTAAGTCATTGCCGCTGATGCTGCCACCTCAACCGATGATGGCAGAAGAGATCAACCTTCCTCAACAGAATTATGTGGAAGATATGTAGCATCTTACTACAAATGCTGAAGGACCAAAGCTTCCTCAAGAAGTACATTCTAGACATATTAAAACAGAGAGGAGGCTAACTAACATTAGCCAAATATCCTCAACAGAGCGAGATGCAAGTCTACTTTTTGTAGCCAACTGTACCAAAAATGATAAAGAAAACAATTACATTTGATTTTGGTTAAATCTTCTTGGAAATTTAACCATGTATTTAAACACAGAAGGTTGTCTTTAATCTTTAGGAAAAAGGCCTCTTTTTCAGAAAAAAATACACTTTCGGATAAAAACTAAATATGCCTTTTCTTATTCTTTTATTAGAATCATTTATAGTACCTGTCATTTTTAGCAGCACTATTTTAGAAAGATTAACAAAAAGAATAAGGAGTTAGTTTGATTTGAACTGTTTCATTACCCATACAGCTGTCTAATTTTTTACATAATATATTGTATTTTGTATGTTAAGGAAATGATTGTAAAAATGTAAAATTGGAAAACAAATAAAGTTGAGGGAAAAGAGAAAAATAACAAATCATATCAACAACACTGAAGGCAGACAAGGCCATTTTTTATACTAGGTTGCTATGTACTGAATTGTGTCTGTATTTGTTAATTTCAACTGATGATAAAGTGTCTTCTTTGAACTAGGTTGAGATTATTTTAATATATTTAGTTAAATCTAAACACTAGATTTGACCAAGCTCTCCACATCTGTTTATCCACTAACTACATCCTTTTAAATCATAACTCAAGACTTGTTTATCTTTAAGTAATTCTTAATTGAACTGAATTGTTTATTTTGGTCACTCTTAATACTTAATATACCAGTTTATGTTACTTGTGGTTATATCTTTTCTTTTCTTAACTATTCAGATTTGTTTTTGGTATTACACACCATACTACATACACACTACCCTCCTGGCAAAAGAGGTTATATTAGACTAGACTACACCAGAGCTCAAACTTCAACCTCAAAACATAGTTTGAGAAGCCCTGCTATACAAAATATATATGCCATAGATTTTGGAACAGTTTTTATCTATAAGAAAATACTTTTTTATTGTTCCATTCATTTCTCCACGTGGTGGACAAAAAAGCATGCAAAATACAAAGCAAACGTTTAAAATAGCTGATATATTTTGCAGATAAATTAACATGTATATTTTTGGTTTTATTCTTATATGACCTGCATAAAAAGAAGGATTTGATTAAAAAAAAAAAATAGAAGCTCTCCAGTTGCTAATAATCATTTCACCTCTAAGGAGCAGTAGTTACTGGTCTGCAGATAAACATCTAAAATTAGCCCTCTGGTGGTTGCTCTCAGAAATTTAGACGATAAGCCATGCACAGCATTTATTCTCTTGTTGGAGCTCCATCTGCTCAATTTAAACCAAATGAATTGCTATGATAAAAATCATTGCAATGACAAAATGGGGTTAAAGAGTGTACCTTCCTAACAAATACATTTCCTAACAAAAGCATTGGACCAGAGGTGGGAAGTAACTGGTTACATTTACTTGAGTGACATTTTGGTAAAAAATGAACTTTTAGGAGTATAACTCTGCCGTACTTGAGTAGAAGCTATGACTACTCTGTCCTCTGTGAGTAATTTGAGCTATAAGTTAAACATATGTAAACAGTAGATATTATCATTGGAAGTTCTTTACCCTGTCGTAAAATATACACCATTCTCACTTGCAACTTTTATCTGGAAAAAAATATTATTTGGTTAAATAATTTCTTCTGCATTATTTTTTGCTTGTTTAATCATGACATTTATTTGTATTCTTTATGCATTTAAATACGATTTTGCAGACAAAGTCTGTCTGTCTGCATCATTTGTAAACAGTAAATCAGATGCTACTATCCAACAATTACTTAGTATTCAGTAGCCTTTTTTACCAAATACTTTCTTAGTTTTACTTGAGTAAATCTTGGATTACTATGTTTTACTTTTACCTAAGTATAATAATGTTGAAGTAATAAGCACTAGGATCCACAGAAAACATAGAAAGAAACATAGATAGATGGGACTCGCACATGTGCACATACATGCTGAGACTACTCCTCTCTGGAGGTGTCGTTGCAGTGGCGCTGGGCTGCCTCAGAGCACATTCTATCACCAGTGCAAGATAGCATCTGATGACTTCTGCGATGTAATTGAAGTGTAGATTACTATCTCTCATGCACTTGCCAGATCAAAATAAGAAAAATGCATGGAAGAAGCAAAGGAGAAAGAGCATGAGTAGGTGACATGGTGTAGCTGCACAAACCTTATCCACTGCTGCTGATTAGAACAAATTCCACAGTCCTCCATATAAACCCTTACCCCACTGAAACCTGCATTCAAAACAATTACGATAAAATAGACTGGTACATGTTTGCTCTGTAATAGAGTCAGGCAGAAGCCCGCGTGTTGAGAGAATCAAAAATGTTAGATGTCACAGAGAGCTCAAGCTTACGGGAGTATCTTTGCAAGAGTCAAACATAGACTTTAAATACAGCAAAAAGACAAACAGCCTCTCTTTTTTGTTGATCTAACATAGCAAATCAAAAGGGTAAAAGCTAAGAAAAAAAGTTGCAGGAAAAAAATTCTATTAAAAAAGTAACCTAGCAGATGAAAAGAGAATAATTTAAATCCCAACTTGCCTGAAAAAAAAGAGGATCAATCGAAGAAAATCTAAGGGGAAAGATGGAAAAGGTTAAGGCGATGAGAGAACGAGAGAAATGAAAAAGGAAGAGGAAAAGAGCAAGTACGGAAGCCAGGAAAAAAAAAAGAAAAGCAAAAGCAGCAGAGACTGAAACAAGCGAGAGCACACGAAATGAGAAAATGATCGGGTTCACACCAAGCGAGGCCACCATATTTGTCGTTGCGCAGAAAACCCCTCATTACTGCACCTCATGGGCACTCGGCATGGCCTTTGAAGTGCTTTGAGGTACATCATCCCATGAAACGAGCATAGTTAATCCACTTGTTAATCAAGTGTGCTCATAAGCTTATGTCTGAAGTGGCAAAGGGAAGTGTATCTGTGTGGAAAAAGGAAAAAAGAAATGCAAACTTCTGACAAACAGATAATAGCTAAAACTGTGACAAAACATATTTACCATAAAAGGAAAAAAAGCACATAATTTTGGAGTTTTGAAGTTGATAATAGCAATTTGTTGTGTCTCAAAGTCCTAGCAAGTAGCTGCTTCCATGTCAATTTGTCTGGTGGATTAAGTCTAAGTAATGAGTCCATGATTCGAGTAAATTAGATTTTACATGTTGCTGTTTCTGTTTGAGACTCCTGGCTTGAAGTAAAAAAAAAATTACATTAAAAAAATCAGGTAGATCCTGAGATTTGGCCTGTTTTGTTTTCAGACTTGCTTGATAAACAAGCTTCATTAAAAATGCTGTCAATACTTGGAAACAGCAACAAAAGCAAATCCCCACCACTCAGATCCAATTTCTTTTGCAGCATTTAGTGAAGTATATTTAGTAAAGAAACAATAGCTCATTTAAAGAAAAAGAGCAACTTTTTTTATTTAGGAAAACAGGGCTGATTAATAGTTATCTAGACACTAAGGTTGGAGATGTCTTTGAGGAAAAGTACATTTTGCAGCACATTTTCATTAATAATTTGTCTTTTCAGCAAAATGTTATTTTTGTTTTATTCCGTATTTAGTTATCTTTGGTATTTCCTTGGTTGACTATATTAACCAATGTTCCTTGACTGATATATCAAGCCAGTATAAAATTTCCATCGTTTAGAAAACATATTATAATACATCAAAGAAAGATACTCCTGTTATTCTACGATGAAGTGGAGTTGAATCAGGTTTTTTACTGCGTACAAAATTTGGTTAGACTGGATGTCCCCCCCTCCCAAGATTTTAACAGGTCTTTCGCTTTTGCTTCAGTTAATGAAAATGTTAATCACGGTTTGGCATGGTTGTAGTGATATTGCATAAATAAGATTTTTTTCTGGAATGAGGCTTCCTATCTGTGCTAAACTAAATAATTTTTTATACATATTTTATTTAAGTTAATCTTGAATTCTTTTTCATCTTTGGTAAGAATCATTAAACATTTGAAGTTATCAAACCTGAGAATAACAACATATCATTTTAATATTTTTGGTCAGTTTAAGCATCTATCTGAAAAATACAAATGAGAAGACACTGTAGTCTAAAAAAAATAAACCAAAGATAGACTGAAAATATACGTAGAACAAGTTTATGTTTATATTTTCTGTACGATCATTTTGACATATATTTTTGCTTTGTGCTTTAAAAATAAAATAGAAACAAACAAGTTAAGAGGACAAATGGAGGGGAAAAAAATGTGTAAAAGACCGAAGACACTAAAAATATACATTAAATTACAAAATAAATAATTCCTCATAAATGTTGATGAAAAAAAAAACGTAAGTGTTAACCAACCCAGTTTTTAATATTCCTGCAAGGCTCTCTTAATTCCCTATGATTGTTGATAACTCTACATTGAACAGAAGCTTGTTATAACACACTTTCAGATTTATTAAACACTTATTAAAGAAGTAAAACACAAAAAGAAATGGCTTTTTTTAGGATTAACCATCAATTAAAATTGTAACGACATAAACATAGTATGAAGACTAGTCAGACCTCATAACTGATTATAAATATTATCCGTCAAAACACACCTTTAAAATGTTTGTCTTTTTTGGGAAAACAACAAAAAAATGACAATCAATTTTTCAACAGGAAATAAAATCTTGCCTTTTTGTTCTTGCGATCCAAGTATTCAGTATTTTCTCCTATTCAGAGCTACATGTAAGGTTATGCCACGTCTCTACTTAACGAGTATTTATTTAAGCTCTACATGAAGACTTGAACTTGTATTTTCTTTGGACTGCCTACTAAAAATACCTCAGCTTATTATAATAAAATTTGGAGTAGAGTGTCTTTTAGATTCTTAGGTTTGCGAACCAAAACTGAAATAGTAAACCGACATCTGGAAAAGATTGAAGACAGGAACTCATGCTTCTCTACCTTTTTCACTCCCCACATCATCTATGATAGGAGGCTGGCATCTCAGGTACTCCCCACTCTTTATTTCACAATAAATCTGCCAAAATTGAATGACTGCCTTGCTTACAGTCTGTGCCCAAAAGCATACAGGTCTGCAGGGAAGTGATGGAAGACTGGCGTTGCCCCCTCCTGCTGAGACAACAAGTCTCGTTTTCACTTTAATTAATGACCCATAAATAACCCAATAAAGGTGTCAATAAAGAGCACTATATATCAACACTCTCACTTCATGTAACAAAGAGAAGCTCTTTTTACAACTTCTAGTGCTTCCAAATAAAGACAACGGGTGTAAAAAGAAAAGAGAGAAAGATTTATTCCTGGACAAACACTTCGACCTAGAATCCATCTAGCAGAGGGACTCTCACAGGTGCAGTGATTTGACAAATATACAGGGAACAGTGGAGCCTGTACCTTTGTAAGATGTCCACAGTCAGACTAGCAATAAATTTGGTTAAGAGTGTGGGGACAACACTCTTGCTAAGATCCCAGGAGGCTGCCAGGGAGTCGATGTTAAAGACACTTCTTTCTGTCTGCTTCTACTTCAGTGCTGTGGATCACAAAAGCCAGGAAGGTCTGGCTAAAAAAGAACAGAAGTGAATACAAATGAATGAGAGAATGTGTTGGAAATACCAGGCTGGTATCAGTAGCAGGAAGAATTGCTTTATCAGGGTGTCCCATAAATGTCACTTTGAGTCAACAATGAGGAAAAGAAGTATATGGCGCGGACTTATAGGCCCTCCTCAAAACAGAATGGTTCCAGGAATCGTGCACCGAGCAGGTTGCATGGCACTTTAGTGAAGTGCTACCAAGAAAAAATGCAAACTACCTGAATAATATATGACAGCCTGGGTCTGAATCCGACATTAAAAGCAATGATGTGAGAACAGCCTCGGCTCTGCTTCATCTTGGATCCACAAATCAAAACCTGAGGCTTTAAAGTGAACATTAAGTGGTCCATCTTCATGGCTGATACTGTGAAAAGGGGGAAAAAATCATTAAATAACAACAAGCGGAGGCTTTTGAATTCACCAGAAAAAGCACAAGCCTCTCCCCGGCAGCTAAGCCGGAACTAGCTTAAACCAATTAATGGTTGCTGTTAACCCACTCATCTACGGTGAGGATTGTCTTTTTAAATAATACAGCACCATGCACACCATCGCACAAACAAACAAACAGGCAGGCACACACCCACACAGCCCAAGATGAGCCTGTATACTTTGACAAAGACAAGCAGATTGTCACTTAAAATTGAAGCTCTCCTTAGCCACAAACACACACTTCAGCTTATATCCTCCCAGCACAATGCATACAACAGTGAAAGTCTTTGACTGTGATTCTCCAATCTCAATGCCTCCACATTCCAGAGAACTTGATGGTTCCTGATACACACATAAAATATTAAAAATAAAAATATCTATAAATATACATCTGTCAAATTCATTACAGAGGAAGGACTATTAAGGGTTGTTATCTCAGCAAAACATAGCATTTGAACAAGCCACCCCCAGTGATATAAATGTCCAGCTACCATAATCAGCCTGGGTTACAGACACGGCCAGAAAGCTGTGATAAATGACATTTCCCAAAATCACGCTGACATTTTCTCTTATCAAGCAGCATGCACTGGTGTGGTGAGAGCAGGCTTGTCAGTCAGAGGCAGACAGGCCTCACACCTTATCACTCAGCCTCTCTAGAGCTAAGACTGAGAATGAGGCTGAAGTTTAGAGACGGGAGCAAAGGGGGCAAAGACCAACACTGAACCAGAATCTGAAGCTCACAACCAGAATCAAACAGTAACCTCTATAACAAGCACTGAATTCAAAAACTGGACAGTCTCCTCTGGTATAAGTGGGTTTTGGGTGGAGAGCACTGCCTCCGCCGCTCTGCTTTAGTTGGAGCTGACTTTAAAGCAACGGATGGAGATAAGGCTGATGTTACAGAACTCTTTCCATCCGTTCCCCCACCCCTCTCCTCTGCTGCTGCTGCTCCTCTTGCAGTCAGCCTTCCTCGGAAGCAGACACGGAGCGGAAAATTAAATATTTAAGGTTGATAATGACACTCTTCATTAACATGTGATTCAGAATAAAAAGTGGAATACATAAATAAAGAAATAATAGAATGCCCATCAGCGGACATGTTGAATGAGGCTCGGTGATGATAAAAGGGAAGCAAGCGAAGGAAGGATTTCTTGGTTTGTGAGAAAATGATGGAAGCAGAGGGGAAGAGATCAGAAAGAAATGTCAGTCTAGTGTGCATTACTGATTGATATGCCTTTCTTCAGAGGACTCCATATAAATTAGTTCTGTATTTTTTTATATATTTAGTGTGACGAAGCCTGTTTTGTATTCCTCTTCTTTTCATAGTAAAGTGACTCTCCTAATTTTTTTTCCAAGGGGTAGACTGTATAGATTTTTCAACTGTCAAGACTAAACTGGACTAGCAGCTTGGATAAAACATCTGCCTCAGCTACAGACTGACACCAAACCACCTCTCCCATGTATACACATGAAATATAATACAGGAGAAAACCAGGGATATTCTCTCTGTGATGACAGCAAAGTGTTTGGGGATGCCATTGCCCATCTGAGTTGAAGGTGTTCATGAGGTACCACACTCAAGGGACAAGCTATGTTTACTGGGGGAAGATGATTCGGTTGGCGATGGCTGTCTGTGGCAGCATTGTGGCAGCGAGACAATGAAAATGGGGGAGAGAGCCTTTATCCCTGGCAGCACATGTCTGAGTCAGAGCACTGGATCCTGTTAAGCCTCAGTGACTCACAGCTCAGCTCGCAGTGCGGATAATCAGCTGTGTTTCTGTGATGTGAAGAAGCCTTTCAAAGTCAAAATGCTTTACTTCAGGAATTCACGGTTAAAATCTCCATCAAATCAAGAAACACGCAAATAAAGCAGATGTTTATGAGAGCATCGCAGAGATAGCATCTAATGCTATGTTAAAATTGCTAGTTTGTTTTCGAGATGAACACCGTTTGGAAATTCACGGGAAGAAAATCTCTTCCTGGCAAAATATAACGTCTTACTCCTAGTTCTCAAGTATATTGGGGTCCAGACTTCAAATGGGCCGTTCCAACAGATGGATGTCTCTGTAGCTCTAAGTGCATGTTTGCTATCTTTGTCCTGCTTGAAGTTGAACCTCCATCCACTATTAATTCTACTGCAACTTGTAACAAGTTTAACTCCAGGGTTGTCATGTATTCATTTCATCCAATTTTCCTTTACCTTTGATTAGCCTCACTGTCCCTGTTCAAAAAAAACAAAAAAACAAAAGCCATAAACAATACCATGATGCTCACATATGATGGTGTGTTTGTGGTGTTATAGCCAATTCATAATCAATCGTCGTTTCTACTGTCTGCTTGACTACAAGCTTAAATGACGTAAATGCTGTAACTGCCGACAAGCATCAGTTTGTAGTCTCTGTTGATTTTTGCATGCAGCTAAAACTTTTGTGATATGGTTGGCTTTACACACCAATTTATTTCATATTTTTGTTCTAGTCAGAGGGTGGCACCAAATACATAACAGACAAGGAAAACAAGAAGTCAGTTCAATAGCAGGAAATGATGAGGGCATTTCTTTTGCTTTACCAGTGAAGGTAACTTATAGCATCCTTTAGAAGATCACAATGTTCTTCTGGTAAGAAATAACTTTACTCGTCTCTGTTCATCTCCCCTCTAGTGTAGTCAGCATATGTACCAGGGGGTTATGGCCTCTCTCAGCCTTTCGTTAAATATCGTAGATCCTGAGTGAAATGTTAAGATTTAACTGAACTAATTATGGGCACATGCTTGTCAGAAAGGTTCAAGTAGCATGAGTACAGGTATTTAAGGCCCTTAAGAGTTCCAACACATAAAACCTTTATGAATAACCCTTTCAAAATACCTTCGGAAATTCAGAGGGAAAAGCATGGACAAATACAAACTTGTTAATGAGAAGAGAGCACATTTATCGTCTGTTAAGGAGTTCCAGTATCTAGTCCAGGTGGATGCTGAAAAAAAAGTGCTGCCGCAGAACATATGCAGCTTGTAGTTAATTATAAGCAGAGAGAGGTGATGGATGGGTTAACAGGTCATAAATTATATAACAGCAGGTAAATGCGATGCACTCATTAAATTATAATGCTTTTATTTTCCCTAGGAGAGAAGGGGTAATTGATGTCTCGCTTCTCTGTCTGTTTGTTTTAACCTGACAGAATCAGCAAGGCAGTTCACCCTCAGTTGTCACAGTGGAGCTAAATACAAGGCAAGAGTGTTTTCCCTGACTGCGTAAAAAGCGACTAGGGTGAAAAACACAATGCCTGGCAAAAGAGTTCATATCCCTCAAACTTTTTTATTCAGATTTTTTTTATTTCTAACCACAATCGTTAATGTATTTTATAGCAATTTTACATGGAATAGACACTAATAAGCACATATAGGAAATGTTTAATACATATGTTTTTCCAATTTAATCAGGAATTAAGATTTATAAGGTGTAACATGTATTTGTGTTTCCTTTAACATGCCGATGGAATACATTTTAGAATAATCTTATGCTGCAAATTCAAATGCAAAGTCTATTGAAGTTTGTCTCAATCAGCTTAACACAACTTGAGACTAAAATTAATTATCAGCTCTTCTTTGCAGAATAGCTAAGGCTCAGTCAAACTGGATGGATAGGTTCTGTGAGGAAGTCTTGTTAAGTTTGAATAAAATAAAATCAAGGATTTGCTAAGACATGAACCACTTTTAAGCTCTGGTTTTGAAGTTCTTTTACTCACAACTGAAGGTTAAACTTAGCCTAAATTATTTTCAATCACTAAAGATTTATACTAAGATTTAATAAAACACATGGATATTTACAAATAAGGTGTTTTCTTAATGAAGCCAGCATTAGTGGGTTAATATATTTTTCATCTAGATTGACGTTTTTGAAAAAAAAAAAAAAAGAACATGTGTTGCATCATTGTCCTTTGGCCATAATGTGGAAAAAAGTTAATTTGCTCCAAACGTATGAAGACAATTCTCTGTATGCTGTAGTAAATGGAATGAAGGCTCAAGTTTTTGACAGATTTTTGGGCTGTAATTATGAAAACAAAACTATAATTAGCACATTTTAGACAGCCACAGAAGTTTATCTATGTTTGAAAATAAACAATCTTTTTTTTTTTCCCAGTTTAACAAATATATAGAGCTCAGATCACAGAGGACTTATTCAATAGTTCAGATGCAATCAATCCCAATTTGGGCTATCATGTTTGGAACAACCTCGTGCTCTGCAGCTAAGCCCTTGGCTAGTGAGACATATGCACAGGAATATGATTGCTTGTTTATTTTTTCCAGTCTCTAGAGTCAGTGAGTAATTGTGGTTTTTTTAAGCTTCCTTAGAGCAACAGTCATTCCAGTGCCATAGTCATCACTGACATTAACAATAATGGCATGCATTGTGTGTTTCTGTATAGCAAAGCATAAAAAGTAGATCATGTTTTGTTTCCTATGATTCCATTCGTTTTTCTAAATTCCCACTGCAAAAATCTCTAGACTGAGGAGCACTGTTCATTTCATTATGAAGAAAAACAGAAATATTTTTGCATATCTTGAACAAACCAATGTATGATGGTCCACCTATACTGATTGGTTTAAAAATCAATAATATAACTACATCTATAGAGCACTTTAGATTGGTATCTCTAAGTGCTGAATAAAATGTTCTAAAACATTAGAGAGATTTGTCTTTGTTTGTTAATTGATTTAATAAAACCTAACCCTTGAGAGCTGTTAGGTTTTAATTAATCAAGGGAGAAGAAATTTCCCGTTATGACAAGTAATGCCCCACCCCCCAGAAAATACCGTTGCAATGCATTGCATAAAATCTTCTAAGGCAGGGGTGTCAAAGTGGTTCCACAAAGGGTTGTGTGGCTGCTGGTTTTCTTTCCACCCAAGCAGTAGCACACCAGACTCCATTCATCCCATCAAGACATCAGGTTAAGACTAGACTCACTTGATGAGATGAATGGAGTCTGGTGTGCTACTGCTTGGGTGGAAAGAGAACCAGCAGCCACACGCCCCTTTCTGGAACCACTTTGACACCTATGTTCTAAGGTGATTCACTGATAGAAAAAAAGAGCATGTTTGAACCATTAGAATTTCTACAAGCATTTATAAACTAATTCCTGCTGAAAGAGTTAAAATGATGTCAATGTGGTGATGATTCTGATTTTCAGACCAAAGCAAACTAATGTTAATGCTGTTTTGCACCTGAACATACAGGAATCAGAACAGAACCACGACTGTTACTGAGCATATCTGATGTCTTTCCCCAGTGTACCCACTGATAAGGGAAATAAAGCTTTTATGTATTTTTTGCTATAGCCACTTTGAATAGTTTTAGAGAGAAACTAAGTCAAATAACTTGGTACCCAATGATAAATTCAAGGTCACAACTCAGTGCTAACTATAACAACTACTGTATATTGTCTCCTGTAGAAGTTAGTAGATATTTTTTCCCTCTCTCTCTCTCCCTGTCACTCAGCTTTGCGTTTATTATAACATGAAAATGAACATGACATTTATGAAATCTGCAGAAGGGTGAGCAAAAGCATTTAAGATCCTATATAAAGGCATTTTAAGAAAACACCAGACAAAAGGCAGCTCATCGGGAGACCAAGCTTAATAAAAGTGATTTAATATTCAGAATTGTATTATTTCAAAAGCATTTGCTCATGACAGCATATTTAAATTACAAAGTCATCTGCACCCCTTCAAAACAAAACAAACAAAAACAAACAATACTGCTTTAATTTCAGCAACACTTAAGTTATAAAAGTACAAATCACCTTTTGAATTGAAGGGCAAAAGCTGTTTTTAGCTGAATGTCTTAGGGATGAAATTGACTTTCTTGTTTCATCTTTGATTGAGCTAATTTACATTCCTCTTGTTTAGTACCTTCATAATCTATGTGTTCCCTTTGTTTTCTTTTGCCAGGGTTTCATCTTTGCTTTTTGTATTGCCAAGAAGGAAAGAATGTTTGTCAAGAATAAACAAAAACCATAAGGCTGAACTTAATGAAAGTGAATGTGGGGATTTACCAATTATAAGAATCATTCAGAAATCTCTGGGCGTCTATTAGGTTCATTATGTTAAATTTGGCAAAACCTATACTTTCCTCTCGCTATGACATGTTTGTCTCTGATACTGAAATATTCAGCTTAAAATTAAGAATTCTGATATTCAATGTGAGGTTAACCTTCTTAAATATATTGCTTAGAGTTTTCTGGTGAATGTAATAAATGTCAAAAGATACTGGCATTTAGGATAAATGGACAGAGGTACATTACCTTATTAAAAGCTGTTGAAATATTATCATAAAAACCCATCAACTTTAAATGTGTATTTCCAGTGCAATGATTCAATTACATATAAAGCTTTTATAAAGTGCAGTGAAAAAGACAACAAACACAACAATTGTTTCTACATGGTGAAAATATGGTGCACCTGATGAAAAAAAAGTTTGTACTGAAGAACCCACAGTGGGAAAACGTGTTTGATAAACACACAAAACATGTTTCAAAGTGAATTGTTGGCTTTAGTTAACTCTTTGCTGGGCAAGCACATTTTGGCAATTTCCAACATTCAGAAAAGTGTTTTCATTCAGTCCCGAAAACCTTTTCCTAAAGAATATAACTCTGACAGAGGAGGCATTGGCCAGCAGCTCAGCCATACATGTTTAAACTAGAAAATGACTAATGGTCCATAAACCATGATGGAATCAGGCCAAAGCGAAACACTGCAAGATATTTTATTAACCATTCTACAGAATGGGTTAACCGCATCTGGTGCTGGCTTTCCGAACACCTTATTCATTTTTTTTAATTTATCAATCTATATTGGATGTTGTTTTTATAATGTTTTTTTAGTTTTGGAAAAGACAGCAATTTCAATTCTGATCAGTTGTGGGTTTGTTGGTTACCAAGAGTCAAGAGACCGTTGAAAAGTTTCTGTTTGTAACCTGCAACATGAAGGTCATAGATTCTATCCCAGTCTAACATTAAAATGTTTAAGTTTATAGCACTTAAATGTTATTTAATTTCAATAAAGAAAATATTTATTCCAAATGTAAATTAAATAAGTAGACATACCTAATTCCTCTTGCTGTTTTATAGCTTTAATAAATTAGATACTCTTGAATATAAAATCTATGCAAATTTACTAACCCAAAATGAGTGCCAATTTTTACCTTTGTTTTGGGTAAATTCAATTGGTTGTTTTTCACAGCGATAAAGCTTGTACTTAAAAATCTAAGCTCTCCATTCAGTCCTTCTTTGTACGCTTCACAGTCGATTCCCATGAGGTTTTTGTTAACATATCCAAAAGCCTAGGCAGCATTTTTACCATGTGGCTAAAAGGCTTTGCTGCAGCCATATAGAATATAAACAAACTCCACTGACGAACAAATCGTTGCAAAAATATAGAGAAAAACACAGAGTCGTACTTTACTGTAAGTACATCAGCTGGAATTTGCAATAATCTATTTTGCAAGCTATGGCTTCCTTTGTCCCCTCTGAATAATGTACAATGAGTGCTGCATTTGGTTTGTTTTGAAGGAAAAGTTCTATTCAGTAAATCAATGATTTACAATAAAAGCAAAAGCAACAAAAAAAGGCAATAGCATTTTATTTTGAAGATGATAAACATAATGTACGTTTGATGAAAGTGAGTTTGATTGATTACGAAGCAAAAACTGGTCTGCAAGTTAAAAACATTTTAAAAAAAAATCAAGTTTCCCAGTTTTCATATGCTATAAAGGTTTATTTTTCGTTACATATGTCAAAAAACAGAATGCAGTTTGTCTGGAACACTTTTCAACCATTATTTCTCTTTTATTGACTCGTTTTAACTCTGCCTATTCATTAAGCCCATTATCTCAGACAGACCAAACATGACAGCACAAAGGATCTTGTTGTGCTATCAGGAATGTATGAGCTGCCTTTTCTCTTTACAATCTATATAAAAGTTTGTTTCAAAAGTCTATTAAGTCTCTTGCAGGCAGAGATACTCAAAACCCCCAGCTGCTTGGGACATTGCTCCCATTTATTGCCCTGACATTCTTTGATCATTATGTAGTGTGTCGGGCCTCGGGCCACAGTCAACCGCTTGCCTGTCCACTCTCTTAAGTCTCTAAAGAAAACGGCGTTATTGAAGAGATTTGGAAAAGAGAAAAAATGCTATAAGCCTCATACAAATATATATGATCATGTATGTAATGTAAAGTAACAGCAGAAATAAATCGCTTTTTCTTCTTAATGAATGTATGCATAGTTATGGTGTGCGATGTTGGGAGGGGAGAAAATGAAAAGTAGCGATGCTCAACATTTGGCATCCATCTTTTAGGGAAGATATGTGATGGCCAGCACTGTAGCTGTGATCAATATCTAATCAGGGGAAATAAATTGATGCTGTTTGTCTTCCATCTTTGAAGAAATGTATAAGAATTCTGACAGCACATAGGAGGCATTAATCAAGTTATAAAATAATGATTTGGTGCAGAGAAATGAAAAAGCAAAGCTCTGATATTCACTGGGACACGACTGTGTTGACATCTTGTCTCACATCCTGTTACCTTAGGAACTGCATGAGGGATCATCTCCTCTCCTTGTCAAAAAAGCAAAGCATTGACTTGGATATCTAAGGAGAAGGTATCAGTCCCTTGTGCATACTGTGAATAACACACTGTAACATGCATGGATGTCATACACTTGTGTGTCTGACCTTCCTCTATCTGACAGTAAAGAATTCTCCACCACCATCCTCCATTTATTTTCAGCCCTTGTCTCTGCAATTACAATGTTCCAATCTCGCTTCGTCCCCACAGCCATCCGCAATACCCAGAAGGATCGGCAGTCTTTCTTCTAGAGCAGCAATTACCACCCCTATCTCACTGAAACAAAAACTTTGGTGTTGGATATTAGAAAATGTCAAACTCAGGTTATATTTCACTTAAGTCCAAAGGCGCTACAGCGTGTTCTCAGGCAAAACTATTTTCAAAGCCTTTGCATTATGCATGAAATGTGCAGTCCATTATTATTTTCTAGAGAAGGTAAACGTCTGACTTTCCATCAGCAACATAATACAAGAAACACTCACAGAAACCCCAAAGTATTGACATTCATAACAAAAGAAAACAAGACCTGGAAAATAGAAAATGATCTAAGGAAATATAGCAGCTTAATTAGAAAAGGGAGGTGACTTATTTGAACATGTTTTCTTTCTCAAGCAAGTCTTTATTAAGTATCACTTTGAGACCTGAGTCAAATAGTTTCTCCCTAAGTGATATGCATGAACTGTGGCCTCTTATCACAATCCTGCAGGACAGACTAATCACATTCCAGTCTTTCACCTGCATGCCTGACATGCTTTGCTAGAGCTCATGATGAACCTTCTCAGGCAGGCATGACACCACTCTGTCGATGATGGTGCCAGACTCTCATCTACAGAATTTACCACAGCCACAGCTGGTTCTACTGCAGGCTACTGCAGCACTTTTTTATCAGCACTAATAAAAAAGAACAATTAAAAAAAAATACAGCCAATATCATGCTTCTAACTCGATAACCTAAAAACTCTACAGAAGTCCAGATCAACATAAAATGATTAACTATAATTGGACATGTTTTTGTCATAGTAAACACTAAACAGATAAACCAAAACAGATATATGATGAAAACAACTCATCTCCTTCATTTTTTGAGTTTGAGTTTTTATGTTGTTTATCTAAGCTATATGCTTGGATTGCTAAAATCCTGAGGATGACTTTCTTCTATTTTTTATTTAATTAAATGTGAGCAGGCTGATGAGAAAGTGAGAAAGATTAGCGGTCTTTCACCACCCTAGACAGAGTGCTCCACACCCTGTTCCAGTATCTGCTCCTGCTACAACCTTCCACGACATTTTTCCTCCCTCTTTTATTGTCATGTTAGGAAGTACTGACAAAGCAAAAAGAAATCATCACAATTTCTATTTTATTTGAGTTTTTCTTTTTTTTTCCCCCACAGTTGGCGCATGAAGCGTCTGCCTCTTTCATGAGATCAGTCCTTGCAGTAAAATTTTAATCGTTTTCGGTTCCTTCTCCAAAAGGAATTGTTGATGAAGTGTTAGGAAAAGGAAGAAAGCAGTGTAAACAAAAAATCTTTGGAGTGGATCTGGCAAACAGTGCACTGACATCTGTTTTCTACTAGTTAAGCAACTTTATACTGTGTTTGGGCCTGGTAAGTTAGAAGTTGCTGTAGCTATAGAAACAAAACGGGATAGATGTATTGTCAGTGCTTCTCAAGTTTAATGTCTGGAATGAACAGACGTTCATTGTCTTATTCAAGTCAGAATTCGCTAATGAAAAAAAAAATAATCCTGTTGTGGCAGTGGTGAGCTTGTTCAACCTCTACCCTGTTTTGTAATTTGTTAGAAGTATGAACAACACCCTAGTAGCTGACCCTTTTTGAGACAGAACTGCTGAACCTAAAAAAGAAAAAAAAAAAAAAAAAAAAAAAAAAAAGAAAATGAAACAGCCATTAAAAAAGGGTACTCCAAAGTGAAAGAGGACAGATGGGGTTGCTGTGGTATATTTTACTTCTTTTAAGGTAAAATTATGAAGAAGAAACATGTTAAAAACAAAACAGAGGAAGATTGATCACTTGGGTTCATGGAGGGAAACTCTTTCAATTGAAAGGTAGGCAACTCGTCTGACCAAAGAACAAAGGTTTCCAATCACCTGAACAGACAGACAGGTCTTACTCTCTTCTACTAGTAAAAGCATACCTAATTTCATGGGATGGACACAGCTCTGGGGTGTTAGATGAGTGGAGACAACCAGACAAGACAGAAATTAAGCTCATTACAGAGTGATTTTAAACTCAACTTAATTTAGCCTCCCTTAACAAAGCCTCTTCACTGCCAAGCATTTCTCTTCTTACTTTTTTACCCCCTCTCTTCAAGATGGAAATGGGATTTACATATTGCAGGTAAACTAGGGAATAAAGAATGCAGATCCAATTAAACCTCCAGGGAGCTAATTAGTTGCAATTAAGTTTCTGCTTCACTTGTTGTGTGGGATTATTTGGTAAACACCTACAGAATGTTGAAAGAAACTTGGCCTTTTCCTTGAACTGCAGAAGAGCTCTATTCATCTAGTGGAAATTTTGCCTTTGTGAAGATGTTTTTTATGCTATTAATTAATCAGTGAAGATCTTACGGTGAGTTATTCACATCAAAGTGTGTACAGATGCAGCACAGGAGCAAGAGCATTAACTCCATCGCTTTTTGAGGACTTTAAGTGGTAAGCTGTGTGCACAATTAAGGGGTTAGTGTTGCTCTCAGAGAGGGTGAAAAGGTCATGTAACAAGGTCTGCTTTGAACAAATTGCACCTTGACTTCGTGAACCTTGAAGCTCTTTCACATTTCATCACTAACCACATCCTGTAGGAAAAAGCAGGCAAAGAAAAAAGGAGCTTTTTATGTGGCATGTTGCTCAGTTGAACTATTGGCAACAAGCAAAGAGAGTTGTCACATAGCATTAAACAACAACCAGTAAGACCTTTCACCTGTCTGTGCAGAGCCGCCTAGAGCCAGTCATAGGTGTTTGTAGCTTTGTGCTGTCATTACACATCATCTTTCATTTGAGTTCGGCTAGGTTCCAAGTGACATGTCCCCTTCTAAGTGAGTTTCAGCCCAGTTTTCAGAGTGATATATGTATCTGAGATAAACAACAGGAGGGTCTGAAAATAATAACCCTGTTGCTGTGTGTCCAGTACAAATTACAAAATGAACGATTTGCTATGATTTTCTGAAAATGTGACACTTCTTACTCGCTGCTGTTCTGAAAAGCGTTCATCTTTAGAGCTTAAGGTTTTTGGTTTCACAGTGTTGACTTAATCTGCTAAGATTATAAATATGGTTTTAGCAAAAAGAGAAAACATAGTGAGGATAACAAACTGTCATATAAAAGAGATATCCTTAGTGCCCTTTATAGGGATACCACCAATCTGTTTAGATATCTCCATGACACCTGGGTTAAAATCGCATCTCAGAAAGGCCAACATTTCATCTATCGCATTAACTATTTTGATAAAGTTCACACAGGAGGATGTAAATCTTGGATGTTGGCTTTTCTAGTGTGTACAGTTTCAGGCTTAAATAGAGGACAGAAACAGACGTGTATCGCAAACCAACACACGACCCAGTACTTGCAGTGTGACACCCATCAGCCAATTAATCACAAGTTAAGATTCATCAGAACTCTATATCAGAGTTGAATTTGTCCCCATGAAAACAGGGGTCAGGAAAAGAGAGAAATCCCACAAAAGAGGGGTCATAGAGCATTAAAGTTATCCTAAATCGGTTTTCCTTAAAGCTGACAAAAAACCTTAACAAGACTCCAGCCAGCCATCAGCTAAAAAAGAGGCACCCAAACCCAGACCAGGAGTAATTCTGTATGTGGCAAGGGTTTCAGAGAAACTGGGATTTTTATTCTCTAAGCACTGGATCCCAGTGGTGTTCAAACTCCAAACTGTATTATGAGAAAAAACTGGTTCACCCCAAAGATTAGGTTTCCTGTTAAAAATGAGTAATATTGCAAATGCTTTTATACTAAGTGACAGGAGGACAAGAAACAAAGCAGCCCCAGGCCATAAAGATGGCACAGTACCAACGGGCAACATCATCAGGCTAGGATTCACCAGTTCAAACTCATCTATAGGCCACCACTTACTTTTTTGGGGTTGAAGATGTTTTTGTCCTGCATAGGGACGAACGTTGGCTTGATAGAGGTGTAAAGGAAGGACCTTTGTGAAGAGAACCTGTCCACTGTTAAACAGGGATGGAGGCCTTCAGGTCTAACTGACTCCTTTTACAATGTTGTTGTCGCAAGTATGACTTAACACTCTGGGAACAATAAGCACCATAGTACTTAAAATCAGTCGTCAGACTGTTGATCCTCTTTTGAATGTGAGCAACCAGATTTGATTGTCACCACTGATTCGTTGGTCCACTGTGTGAAGATAAGTCTTATAAATAAAGTGAGTCTTATGATAAAGTTGAGTTTATCTAGAACCTCAGACTGAATAAGCATCTTGGAAAAGCTTTCAACAAATAAGAATCTGTTCAGAAAACTAATTGATATTTTATGATTGAGAGGTATCAGGCAAGCTGTCAAATAATGAGCATAAGAGGAAACAACATTTTATTAGCATTTAAGGAGAGATATTAAAATATGGATGGAATATTTAAACTCTTAAAGAATTATACTCAGTCTGACATGTCAAAAAAGCAAAATAAAATCAAACAATTTGAACGTCAAAGAATCTAGACCAAGAAAAATAAGTAAAGCTATCATATGAATAATTTTGAACAAGAACTCTTGTCTGAAATGTCAAAATCTTGTCATTCAACTACCAGTTCATCTTGATGATTTTTGGTATGAAAAACTGATGTTAAATAACAAATATCCTTTATGAAATAACATTAACTCTCAATGTTTTGTTAAACAATTGTCTATTCACTGGGCTCATATTCATATCTTTATCTTGTGGGCTTTAGATGAATTACAGTAAGATTGAACACTTTTGCACAAAAGGTTTAAACACTACTTTAATTCATGTCAGACAAATGGGACATTTTAATACTCATCCCTATTCCAGGTGGTGAATTTAGTATTTAGAAAGGAGATCTGTGAGGTACATGCTTAAGCTGACATTGGCATTCAGTGCACTACAAAATGCAAAACGTTTCATATTATAGCAGAGAGGGAAATGGCACCTGCTGGGCAAACACGCCACATATTGTAATGTAGCTTAGCAGCACTTGCCCAGCTCCTTGCACTACAAAGCAGTCCATCAAAGTGAGATCTGAGAGAGAGGGAGAAGAAGATCATGACTTTTCACACCTTGTCAGACTGACTCGCTTCTGCAAGTTCCCCTGACCACTATGTGGTTTCCCCCCCAAACTGTAGGAACATCATGGAAGGAAGCAGGGGAATAGTATAAGAATAAGTTCTGTTGCATAGGTAAGGTGATAAGAGCTAATAATTTAAATAAACTGTATACCAAAACCTAATACTAGCTGTATCTAAACCAAATCAGACATGTCTCACTTCAAAATAGAATGGATTGTTAAAATTTTGTGGGATTGCCATCGAGTCAATGAGTCGTTGAAATTAGCTGTTTTTTTTCTGAGGTAGAAAGCTTTAAACCATCTGATTAAATTGT
The DNA here is from genome assembly GCA_034780135.1 of Jordanella pulchra. Lineage (NCBI taxonomy): Eukaryota > Metazoa > Chordata > Actinopteri > Cyprinodontiformes > Cyprinodontidae > Jordanella > Jordanella pulchra. Next base: position 26,462 of record JAUZNJ010030300.1, read on the forward strand.
CTCTGTTAAGTGCCTTAAGATGACATGTGTTGTGAATTTGATCTATATATATAAATAAAATGAATTGAATTGAATTAATAGCTTCAACTCTTTTTGGAAATATTTCCACATTGTTTGATAATGCGCAAAGAAATGTATTCTATGGGGTTGAGGTAAGGACTAGAAGAAGATCAACAATGGTAAAACTCCATTCCTTTTTATAAATAGACAAACATGGTATTATTGTTCTCGTAGCACAGACAATGGTTCCTACTTCAAAACACTATAATCTTATATAATCTATAGCACAAAGCTTAACTGAAAATGGAGAATACCTGTAATTTTATTCACAGGAACCTTAACATGCAAGTTTTTTCTAATTATGAATTGGAAAAATCTCTATTAATGATTTAAAACATGAAAGTCTTTTTGAAGAAAACTCAAACAAAAGGATAAATATCTTCCCCTGCAGACAGATTACTACCTATACTATAGCAGCCCTGCTGAGCGGGGCTATGTCAAAGGAAATGTTTCGCCACATGCCAGAAGCACTTGTCTCCATTAACACTGCACCAAGGGAGACTCGCTTGGACTGAGAGGCGGCAACAATACAGAAAACTCCTCCAACTGTGAGAGGAGAGACACAAAATGAAGAAAACTGAGAAAAATGAGTGGGGAAGGTCTATTGTCCTAAGCCTTTCCCCCCCACACAGATCCACAGCTGAGCCAGTGAAGCTGGCTGACTGACAAATGGGAAAAAATAGTCCAATTGAGCTGGTCGTTAGCAGTCGGAGCGTAGCATTCCAGATAAATGAGCGTCTGCCTTAGGTATGGCAGAAGATCTTCCTGAAGCACTCCTGGGAGAGTGGACCATACCATGGCAACCCTTTAGCCATGCCTCCAATCCGACAGGGCCAGCACCACAGCAGAGGTGACCTTGAAGTGTTTCTTGTGACGGGCTTTTTATTTTTTTGCGCTCTCCATCACAGCCCCCCCTCTGCTCCCTTGACCCCCCCATATAATCCCCACTTAAAGAGACAGAATTGCTGCTTTTAGAAGAAGAGTAAATAGAGACTCATCCGAATTTAAAACACCAAAGACAACTTAGGTAGAGTTGAAAACACTTACATGTACATCTAAATAAATAAGAATATCAATATATAATTGACAGATTTCAGTAATTCTTTTATATAGATTGGTTGCACATATTGTCAAGCCTTTATTTAATAGGTTTTGAAAATCATGGTTTATAGGTAAAAAAACTCAAGATTTTGTTTATTCTACTTTAAAAATATGTTAATATAATATTATATGAGACAAAACGCAAAAATTGTTTTGATCCAGAAATGTTATTTTATGACCATTTCCCGACTGGAGTTGTCCATGACATAGCCATTGTTATTTTGCTTCAAAAGGAGAGTAAACCACAAAGGTTCATAGCTCCAGAAGCATTCCCTGTTTAAAGTATATTACTGAAATACTGAGTGGAAGGAAATACTGACTATGGGAGAGTTCAACGTGTTTTAGACCGCAGACAAAGTTCTGCTTCATGAAGTACCACACAAAGGCATAGAGAGCTTATGGCTTTAATTGTTCCATTGCCTGTGTTGACACACAATTGGCCAAAGAAAAATGTCAGAAGCATCTTATGTGGGCTAAAGAGAAATCTTACTGGACTACTTCTCAATCGTCCAAAATCCTGTCCTCAGATGTGAAGATAATTTACATTTAAATACTAGAAAAGCACTCTAAGAGCCCACACCTCCTCCAATAAGCACATTTTGCCTCATATTGTAAATTACACGTATAGCTAAAAGTTGCACATGATGTGAATTACATGATCTGCACTCCCTTAGTAAAATTTCTATAAAATCCTGTCATAAGTTCATAAGTGTCTGCATCATCTGGTGTCTGTTCTGCTCTCACACCTTAATTTGCTCTGCACTCTGCTTTCTAGTTTGATCAGCAGATCTAGCCCTTTTAATAAGGCATGGCTCCCCTTTCTTGTGTTTTTGTATGCTTTGTTTTTTGTCTTTGTTGTATTTTTTTCCCCTCTCTTCCATTGTGAAATATCTACATTCAGAGAAGATTTGGGGAGCCATGTTATCTGCTAATGTTTGTCCACTGGGTTTTCCCAAGCCCAAAGTCTGCACAGCCCACTAACAGCAAGATTTAAAGCAATTCATTCTTATATCTGCAGGGAAGCTTTATGGAGATCCCAGTTTAATTTTCCAGTAGTACTCAATATCTGATCACACTGCTTAATTCTGCAGCCAACTGGCCTGACATAAGCTAATGGAGAGTCTATGGAGCATTTAAGGCTTAGGTCAAAGCAAGATAGGTTGCCTTAAAACACCACACTAGCTGCTAGCCTCCATTCCTCGCTGCACTTATGCAGTGAGTATTAAGTGCATATATGTGGTAGTATAAGGGGATACTTGAAGTAAGCTTACATTTTTGTATCATATTTAGCTTTAACTCATGTTTATCATCTGATGTAGGCAATAATCAAGAAAATTAACTGAAATAAGTAGTTAATTTATAACTTGGAATAATCTACCCATATAATAACAATTTTAACTTAACTCTTAAATTGAATTACTATAATGAATCAACTTTTAATCATCCTTCTATGTACCTGTGTTGATGTTTGTATTTTGCCTTCTTACTGATAGTACCAAAGTTAATCTATCTCATTGTGTGTGCTAATGTTTCAGAGGGAGTCTGCAAACTTCCCTGTGTGCCAGAATGCACTACTGTGCCTAACTATGTTTTTCCATGGCAGCTGCCAGACCTCAGCCACTTTTTTTTTCTGCACACCCACTGTGGCCTGTGGGACCATAATCTTTGTCAGTGCTACGCTGGTTACATTTTGCCAAAGCCCAGAATGGAGTGGGCCAAATAAATACAGACATGGCTGATTTTGCTTGTTTTGCACTCTATTTTCAGAACATGCAAGCAAATCCGTGATCTAAAAGCGGTGTTTAGACACTACAGGATTAGAAATGAAACCAGTTCAGAAAGTGTCTAAAGGGACCAATGAACTGGGTTTAATCATACCTCAACAATCTGCCCAAGAATTTAATTTTCATTCACACCTTAACGATTCTTAGAGTATTCAGAGAACGCATACACTGCAATCCATCAGTTTATGAGCAAATTGCAAAATTTTGGCTCTACAACTCTGTGGACAATAATTGAAACCACTGCGTGCCTTTTATTACCCTCTTAACACTATGCAAAACCACTTCCTGACAAGTACTTCATTGAATAAATCATGGCTATTGATTAGCAGACAAGGGGATGTCTGTGAGTGTGCATTGTGAGATTTGTGTCTTGAGTACAAGCTCATTCCAACAAGGGCTCTTTCATGTGAAAATCATGCATGCTCCCAGCTTTCAACCCCACTCACCCGCACAAAATAGAAAATCCCCCCAGCCATTCCTCCCACTGAAATTAATAAATTGCGAAAAAGGCAAACTGAATCAATTGTTGCCTCAGGTCAAAACCTATTTTTAATAGATACTAGAGTCATTTTCACTTATCTGTCATGATGAATGTGATTTCATTAGGTGCTCCAAGCAATTTATGAAACTATATGTATTTATCATTTGTTTTGTGAGACTCCCAATTGTAAAGTGAATTACAAAAATAAATAAATAATTTAGATATTTACAATAAAATCCTATGATGTTATTTTAAGATCCCCCAGAGATTTGGCAGGTGAAGCTGTGCAAAAAGGTATTATTTACTTATTATGTTACCACAGTACAGTTTTCTAAAAGTAGTTTTTCCTTCTTTCTTTCTTTTTTTCCCCGTCCTCGTTAAGGGTTTTGATGGGAAGACCTACTTAGGTCCTCATCCAAACTGGTATGTCACATTCAAATTGTTTTAAAATGTTTGTACACAATTTTTTTTTTTTTTTTGTAGCAAATTTACCCTGATCTACTACATCTTAGAAAAGGAACCCCAGAATGAGGCATGCTCTTGGACATGTTTGGTTCTCTTCCCACCACATTCAGTATATTAATCCTAGCCTGCAGAGTAGGTATCCCTGGTCATGTCAGATAGTCTCTTCTCCAACCATCAAATGAGTTACTCCTTTTGCTGGATGAAGCTCGTTATAAATGAGGATGTGGAAATGTGGAGGGAGAAACAGGAGAAATCCTATATGCAGGAACACAAGGACTTCACTTTATCTCAGTGCATACCTTACTTTCTTGTTTTCCTTACTCTGAAAGCTTAGGACCACAAGAGAAGGGTGAAAAGCATCTGGATCATGACCTTTCCTGAGATGTGCTAAGACAAACTAAATCCAGGCATCTGAGAGGAAGAGACTGAAGAGACCTTCCAAGCTGCTCCAAAAGCAGCTTCAACACTCCTTAACTTTCAAGTCAGTGCTCATATAAAAAGTTTCCCAGTTATTTATCTAACAATCTTAGCATCTGGATTAAAGAGCTTCAAGATTCTTGAGATCAATGCATAAAATCCCCCCAAAAATTTTCAATGTTTGAATTCTCTGTGCTTTAGAACAAATGACACTTTCTGCTTGTTACATGAAAAAGCAAATGCATGAAAGAGAGAAAAGCTCCTTTTTGGTGATTGTGGATCTGTGGAATAATATGTCATCTTGCAATATTAAAGGTGTTCATTAGATTCCAGCTTCTGTCACATGATATTAGTGTACAAGGCACTTAAACTCCAAGGTAACTGTTTATCTGTGTATATAAATGTGAGTGAATATGACTCTATCATAAAGTACTTTGAGTGGTCAGTATAACTGGGAAAGCACTATATAAATTTTGTCCACATCTACACAACTACCACACATAGGAATCTAGTTTTTTTTGTTTTGTTTTAAAGTCAATTAATATTTTAGGTAAATAATAATAGGTAACAGGAATTTGTAGTTGTTTATAGTGCATTCACACCAGATAGAAAACATACAATAAATGTTTTAAGTATTTCTGTTTGTCTGACATTTCGCCAAAAAATCACCTGGCGGAAGACAGTAATTTGCTAATTTGCATGGTGGGAGAAAGGGCACACTGCATAAATAAGTCTGCTTGTGGTCTATTTTACCTTTAAATGGCGGACCTACAAGTACCACTGTTCTTTTTTTTTTTTTTTTACTTTGGAAAGCTGAACATAGGCGCTGGTGTCCCTAGGTCCAGCAGATCCTACAGAGATGTTCACAGATCAAGGCAGTCCAAGAGATATATGCCTGGACCACAGCTGTTGTCAAAGGAGCTTAAGATAAGGTGAGAAGCCACTCTGCAGTGGGCAGCAGGTAAATGACAGCAAAAATCCACACAAAGAGAAAACCAGAAACTGGATGATGCAGCCAGCTGTGTCCTCCTCAGAAGATAAGGAATCACAGCGGAGGATAGAAGGAGGAAAGTGGTAGATCAAAGGAGCCTGCTAGACAGAGAGAACACCATAGCATAGGCGACGAAGTGGCTGACTGGGGCTAGTTCTGGAGGTAACACTGGGAGATGGAAGGAGGACAGTGGAACATCGAAGAAGTCGACCAAGTAGAAAGCATCAGAGTGGGAGAGGTGGCAGTGACTGCAATGTAGCTAAGGGAGGACAATGAACACTCCCTCTAAGGCAAAATAAAAATGCCTTTGTTAAAAGCCACCTACAAACCTCTTAACAGCATTCCCTATTTCATTGTTTATCCACATAATTTTCTCCTTCTTCCATAGTTGTCCAATAGTTTATCTCTGCCATGCCCTTTTACCCTACATCACAGCAGCATCTTGTCCCTGATTGGTTTTCATGACATGAAAAGACACAAAAGTTTAGATTTCGCTTTGCATACTTTGCAATGACAGCGCTATCACCTCCTTGCATTCATTAAAAACATGCCTACCTCCTCAATAGAATCACACACTTCCATCGCTCTGTCTTGCAGAGCTCCTGAGCCGACCTCTACACAGGAATAACATGTAAATTAGTTGCTCAGGGTGTGAAAATTTGCATTCGTTATGAATGCATCATTACAGAAACCAAATTTGGTGTATAGGTGTGTGTAAGGTTGATCCTAAATCACATCTGCTTCATTGCAATCTGGTACTCTCAGAAAGGGGGCCGAATTCTTATAGGCTGAACATGGATAAACGTGATCGGGAACCTCTGAAGACCCAATAAAAAGAGAAAGAGGTTCCATGTCGTCCAGTGCTCATATACCCTCCTTTCTAATGCAGCCCTGGTTAAGTACCCTTAAGATCCATGTTAGAAACTGCCAATATATTTTAAGACAAATTCAAAATTTCAAATTGTTAATTTAGTGAATTTCAAGCGAATTAAGCTAAAACTGTGAAAACACGTCTGTAACTAAAATAATAACGGACTGCTCATGACTGAAAGGCTTGAAAAAAAAATAAAACAACTTTCATAGTTTTTTTCTATATCTTCCTAAACTATGGGACTGATTAAAATTAGTATTCACAGATCACAGTTTTACGAAATGCGGAATCAGAAATTGGTGAAGATATTTTGATTGGTGCATTTCTTATGTCGAAGCCAATTAACAGTCTCAAGAAAACAACCAAGTATGAAGATGAGTTTTAGGTGAGACTGAAGCTAATCTCAAACAATTTGCACTCTAAAATTGCGAGAACGAGCCTTTAAAAATGTATCATGACCCTTCTCAGTCATGACCATCAGACAGATTACAGCCTGATTAAACGAAATAAAGTACTTTCCCTCAGTTTATAATTAATGATGAAAGCTGAAAACAGAGAGGCTATTGCTTAACATGTCAGACATAAGTGCTGAGAAAGGCCTGGTGTTCATGTAATTAACTACCGACAGAGAGCCAAGGAAGCAGCCTGGTTTAACAGCAACAGAGAACACACACAGACTTCAATTTAATGTGCAACCTTCAGTAGAATATGACCGAAATAAATGAGTCTAGTCTTAAAATGAGTTAGGATGATGAAACATCAAGGAAAGTTTCAAAAACGTTTTACTGTTATTGTGAAGGGGTGGAATTAAAACTTGTGCTTCTCCAAGCCCTTTGTTCTATTATAAATGTCTTCTAATGATATGGCATACAGAAGTGTTGACGTTTTAGAGAAAAACTGTGAAAGATGTGCTCAGAAGAGAGGAAGAAATGCTGCAACACATTTAATACTCCTATAATCATACTACCATACAGGTGCATCTCAGTAAAACAGATTATCTCAACTAGAAGTGTTTATTTCTGCTAATTTGTGGCTTACAACCATAGAAGAAAATGGACAATGAGCAACAGTAGAGTCCTTTTTCTTGACCAAGTATAGACACCTCTGATGCATCTAGTTCACGGGTAGCTTAACACAAAGACAGTTCTCTGTGTGGCTTGTGTTTAAGCATCTGCCCACAGTCCTTGTTTTGTCTCTCCAAAATTCTTAAGTGGATTTTGCTTCACAATCCTTTCTCGGCTGCAGTTAAGCCTGTTTTTTGTGCACCTTTTTGTTTTTAAACCACACTTTTCATTAAAATGTTGGAATGCAGCTCTATGATCATCCAGCTTATTTAGCTTTTGCACTAAAAACCCTTAAATCCATAAATCGTTTGCTGTAATCAGCAAAATAAACAGAATTAAACATTTGAAATATGTGACTGTATGATTTTATTTTTTTAATTCCTGAAAAAACTTGATATTTAAATTTCTTGAGATGCATCTGTATTTGTACAACCCAATGGTGTCTACAGTATTTTCTGCAACAAAAATCATGAACTGAAAATATTGAAGATTTGTTTTGCAGAATTTCCAGTGAAATCAATTAAGTCCCATTTACTTTTTATCACTTGTTGAGGAAAAAAAGAATTAATTGGAACATTTTCTTACCTGAAGTTGAGGAAGATGACATGCCAGCAACATAAAAAGAAAGACAGAGAGAAAGAAAAAAATAAAAAAGAGAATATTGTTAATTATGATGGCTGCAGTTTTAGTTCATATCTCCTACATAAGGTATGATTGACAAATCAAATCTCTTTAAACATTCATTTCACATTAATTTGAAAACAACATTCTGGGAAAGTAGGTAAGGGAAGACCAGAAAAACTGGTACATGTTAAAAACATGGTCTCACACACAAACGTTCAAAAAAAGCATCAAGGAACAGAACACTACATCAAAAATGGTAAAAGTTTGTGAAGAAATTTGATATAAATTCAGTTTTATCATCTATAGTGCATAATTCAGTTTAAGAGATGCTGCCACATTAAAGAAGGGTTTGTAAAGTTGCAGGCTGCTTTGCCTGGTTGAATCCTGATCTGTTTGACTGATTGCAACGTCTGTTGGATCTTATTTGAGAGGTGGACAGTGATGAATTCCTCTCCAACATTTACTGGCCTTCTGATGTATTATGCATCCCCATCTGATCGGAGAGGCTGATGGGGTGCGCAGAGACAAAGGGGCGTCCATGTCCGACGCACCCTGACATTGGTTATATAAATTAATGCTCCTCCACGCCTTTTATTTCCCAGCTCACAGGTCAGGGGAGGGGCTAACGGGGGGAGTCATCTTTAATGGGAGGTGACTAGCTTCAGCTGGGGATGGCACATTTTGACAAAGTCTCTTAACACAGCGGCTGAGTCGCACTCCTCTGTCAGCTTGGAGTCTAATTGTCAGGGACAGAAACGTGGGCAGCAGCCGGAGGTTTGCACCATAGGCTACCCGGCTACTGCTGTGATCATATGCCTGTGTGTATCCTGCCTCTGCGTGTGGAAAGGTGTGCTTACACCACTCATCTGGAAGACGGCTAAGGTGGATAAACAACCCTATTTTCTAGCAGCCCTTAAGTAATGTTGAAGCCAAGATTTGAGACAATTGATCTGATCCATTTCTAGTGGATATTTTTTGTGGATATCATGCTGCCAGATGTATAACCGAAGGAGTGGAATTGTTCTTTTAGCCCAAGAGGAAAAAAGGCTTTAGAGCTGAACTGTGTTTTGCCCTCTCCCCATGAAAAACAGAGCTGATAATTGTGCCTCTGCTGAGGGAGCGAAGCAGGCTCATTCTTTGTTTAAGTGTCCACCAGGAGAGCACTTTCTGACACAACCATTGCTCCTATGCGCCCATCAAGTGCACATTTTAATGTGCAGGAGCAATATTAACCACGGCAGCAAATAAAAAAGCCCCCCCCCCAACCCAGGTGGGCAGGAGGTAGGGGATAGGCCATGATTAGTTTATAGCTGCTGTAACTGAGCCATTTTTACATCAGCAGCTGTTTTTCTTCCTCTTAGATCAGGAAGAATTCGTTCATTCTTCCACAAATCCCTCTTAGAAATAATTCAAACTTTAGAGTAATTTAAATACAGATCTTGTGCTTCAGAGATTCAAACCAACCGAAAATTAAAAATATTACAAATATCTAAAGATGAAGATATATTAAAATACATGGATTAAAATATTTGTATTGATTTATAAACTGATAGAAAACACAGTTTAATCAGTAAAAAAACATTTACTAACAAAATTCCTAAAATCTGCATCTATAAAGGCAGGATCACAACCTACATAAATCCCTAAATGTCAAACTACAGAGCGCACTTTTTAAAGACAAATGTTTTAAAAGGATCAACTTCCTTGATGACATACTGTACATCTTTAGTATTTAGTAAAAAATACATTTTTGCTCTTATGACCTTTCACCCATATGATCCATAACCCCAGACACCAGCTCCCCAGACTCTTCTAGATGGATCTTAAGTCTATTATCCACACGCTGCAGGTTTTACAGTGACAGAGGAAGCACCCCTAGGGCATCACTGAACCACCGCCATGCTACACTGTAGTCATGGGTTTTGTTTTAGTGTACACTCTATTGTTTCCACTCCAAACATACAGTACTGCTGAATAATTATAATGAACTGAAACCCAATATCATAATGGCTTCTCCACATATGTAAGAACAAATTAGAATTGACTTATCTTTTGATTTGACTTAGCAGTGGGGGGTATTTTAGAGTTCAGATATGAAGGTCTTAGGTGTTAAATTTGTCCATTACTATGGAAATTGAGCCTCTGACTGGTGTCACAAACTCTTGCAGCATGCCTTTTGCAGCAAGTGAAGAGTTTTTAACCACCTGCCTCCTCAGGTATCTGGTAGCAGAAGTTGATAGCTTCCTCTTTCTGCCACAAGCAGGTTGTTTGTTACTGTTAATTTCACTCTGAACTTTTAACCCGTGCTTTCAGTTTTATATTTAGGATTATCCAATGCTTTTGTCAGATTTTATTGACAGTTTATTTATGATCTATTTTTAAAATTTTTCCTAAATCTCATGACACATATCTAAAAACCTCTAAACTATCCTCAACTGTCTAGGTATCTGAGGTCTTCTATCATAGAAAAGGAAATCGGAAGCCCATGAGTCAATGAACCCATTAGCAAGCACACCTTCCTTCTTGCAGCATCCAACAATAGTTTTCTCCGCTTACATAACATTCTACTCAGATATATGTAGGATGAATTAATCACTGTTCCGTCTCTTTAAATTATCGGCATTTGACATAGTGTGGAAAGTGATCCCAGTATTATATATGAGGTGGAGTGTTTGATGGACTGCAGACAGCACCAAAAAGTCCTGATCCAGCTTGTGATTTCGGGGTAATATGTTTAGACTTTTTGTCTGATGAATATCCAATGGTGTCACTTTAAAACGGAGATAAACCATCTGTATGTATATTTACACCTTGCATACGTTAGGTATTTCAAGCTCTCACAACAACTTTAACTAGATACATTCCTTGGTTGAGCGTGCCACTGTTTACATGTTTGCCAAAGTTTTTTAGATCTGAGCTTTTTAAAAAATGCATGTTGCTCTTAATTACCTCCACCAAGAAGGTTACGTTTTCATTGGTGTTTGTTTGTTTGTTTGTCTGTTTTTTTTTTCAAAATAACTTGAAAGTGTCAGATGGATTTTGCTTAAATATTCACAGAAGGGGCGTATTATAATCATCGACAAATGATTCAACTTCTGGTGTGAAGGTGGAGGTCACAATATGGCGGGGGAATGAGCTGCTTGGTGGAGGTCTGCGCTCTGTGCTTTTCTATTTTTACTTCTGAGGAACTTCAGCTGTTGTTCCTCGGCACAAAATATCTGGTTAATTTTCTTTTATCTTACATTTTACAACTTTAAAAAGTACAGTGATGTATCTTTGTGTTTGTCATTTGGCCCCCTGTGAAAAAAAGTCGGGGAGCACCACTGTGGCTTGGCATTTTTCTACATCCCATTTGCATGTTGTTTTTGTTCATGCATGGGTTCTTTCCAGTTACTACAGCTCCCTCCCACAAATCAAAAACCTGATGGGGGAACTTGTTACTCTAAATATGTGACAATCTAGCTTACCCTTTCATAAAACTATGAAACACAATGTCAGATTACGTCTCACGGTCGATAAAACTGCAAAAGTTTAAAGATTCAACAGTTATTATAAGTCAAGAATATAAAAGTAATTTCATATTTACAGTTTCTTTGATTTTTGTTTAACTTTCAACCATTATATGAATTTCCAATAAAGCCAATGCATTCATTTGGATAAATCCGGATGCTGATTATGCAGCAAGCCACTGTGTTTACCAGCCGGAAAGCACGGAAGCCATATTTAATTCATTAGAAAAACACACTTTGTGGGAAGATTTTCAGTAGAGGCTTTACATTACTCAGGGTACTTTATCACATGATCAGTATGCAAAGGAGCTCAGAGTTATAGTGTGAATAATGGGTGAAAAAGTCCAGGGTGTTACACTGTCCTCCACCGATGAGCTGTTAATTAGTGCTAAAGGAGGTGAACGACGTGTCCAAAAGCTGAGGATTTTTCATTAGTCATTCTGCTGCTAGTCATAGAGGGGCACAATTAGCCCTGCTGCTCTGCCAGCAGCACTTTCTACTTTGCAAACTATAGAGCGCTGTTGTCACAATCTGACATGACAAAATGTGAATACGTTGTCGATGCATGACGTTGATGTCAGCTTTCCCTCTTATAAGCAACCCCTTAGTCTTACAGTCCCTTTAAAAAAACACCAAGTACCATTATGTGCTATCTGGTCATTCTAATTAAAAGATAGGAGCTAATTTCATGAAGGACATATTTCATATGATCTAATGAGTCTAGTGTTAAATGGCTTTAATGCCTTTGTTTAACATCTCTTTTACCTTTTCAAGGTGTTGCTGCAATTGTCAATATTGATATCTATTGAAAACTTAAAATAAGCTGGAAAATTAAAAGAACAATGAAAGACTGTACATAATTAATTAATTAATTAATTTCTGAAGTATTATTGTAAGCTTGCTGGAATTATTATGGATAGACTATGCACAGACATCCTTTAAAGTATTTAGTTTCTTATGAATTTTCATATAAAAAAACATTTAAGAATAAAGAAATACATCAGAACAATAACATATGATTTTTGATACAGAAATGTGCTTAATAAAAAGTATGCTATATACTTACTTAAAGGTTGGCACTTCTATCAGGGGCTTTAAATCTAATAAATAAGCTTCATTGGCAAGCATGGCATAATATATTTAATGGAATAGATTCTCACACCTAAATATGATATGATATTAAAAATATTACCATTATTATAATTGTATGTTGAGCCAAATGTTCTCTGTCCTCTTTCAGAGTTTGCTGATGGATAGAAGCCTTCTAGGTTGTGTTTTCTGCAACTTAAAAGATGAACTGAAAAGTGCTGTAAATTTCAAGAACCAGCAGAGGAAGAAACTCCATTTATACTGATACTGTAACTGTCTTGCTAAAGACAAATGTGGAAGTATATCTACAGCAGTGCAGTACTCTATCCCCCATCTGCTGGTTGAAAGAAGGCTACTACAAGTTTTTTCCTTGTTTACAAGAAGGAGCACTTTGGCTGATTTGAAATATTTTTTTGTTGTGAAAAACATGGACATTCATGTTGACAAAAATTAAACTGCTATTAAACTAGACTAGCCAGATAAGTCAACTGCATAGCCTTTCACGACATCATACAACGTTCTCATTGGGTCATTGCTGTGGTATTTTAGTTGCACATACATTAAATCTGAAGCTAAAATGCTAATGTTTTGTATACTTTCATTGTGAGAATTATGTCTCTTATGTGAAAGATGTTTTAAACATGTCTGAAAGAAACAAGCTGACAACCTGTTATTTTCCAACCACGTCTTCCAACTCAATTAAAATCAAAGGCAAATAGTATGTGTAATAGTATCTGTAAGATATAAAGGCTACAACCAGAACTCTAAATGAAGGTTATATACTATACTGTTAAACCTTGAAAAGTATACTATAGTTGTATTTATACATACGTCTGATAAATCAATGCCTTTGGCACTAAGGAATAGGGATGGACAATGTTGCTTAAAATCTACACAACAAAAATGTAACAAACTACTTGTTTTCAGATAGTGGTGTTACACAGTCACCTAGTTTATCAGTTATAGGTAATCATCTAAGAACAAAAGGGAATAAACAAATGTCCCCCTAAGATATGGAAGCCCAAGAAATGCATTGGTAGAAAAGAAATCTCAATTCTTAGAGCCATAAAGCATGGTATCACGCTAACCCTTGCTACTAGGCTAACTTTTTAAGGAAGGCTTAAGAGTGTTCTAGACATCCTAAAACCTCAAAAATGTCATGATGGGTTTAGGTTTGAGTGCGCTAACCCACATGCAGAACACCAACACGGAGACTGGAAAAATTTAAGAAG